>QANU01009433.1:55745-114117 GCA_003254905.1 Nissolia schottii
GATCTTGTCATGCGCGAAAGTGATGACAAGTTAAGAACTGGTGGCGGGCAATCAAACGATAGTTCTATGTAATAAGTAACTGGATGCCTGAAACTATGATGTGATTAAAATTCCCAACAAGCTCCGGAACTACCTCTGATTTGTTTCCTATTTTATTTTCCTGTCGTTTATTTATTTAGTCTATTTAAATATAAATCAAATCACAAATCTTTCACCTCATTGTTTAATTAAATGAACTCAAGAATAGTATTTTACAACTCCCTGTGGGATCGACCATACCCTATACTGCAATTGGATTCCTTGTGGAATCTGAAAGCCGTAAAGTAGGTATGTATATAAATTTAATTTGAACGACAAAGAAGTACAAATACGCCTTCCACTAACTTAGCACGGTTGTGACAAACCAAAGCTGTGTCAAGGATAGCGAACGTGCGTTTGGCTTTCATCAGTTTCATTACTCTGTTATCTTCTAGGCTACTCAGGAGATCTCTAGGTGTCATGCATACTAAAATCCTACTGGTTATTGTCTTTGTCTAGGTCCTGAATGGCTTTATCTACTTTACTAGGTGATTGGATTACTAATCTTGTCATTACTTAGGCTTCATGCTCATTAACATTTCGTTACTGCTAAAGACATAATAGTCATCTCGGGACGCTCCCTTGACGATACATAATGCATAAACATATATAAATAACATACATACATGCATACATACTGGCATACATACATACATTCATTCATATTCTCATACATTCAATCTCTTAATCATACGTATGACTATATAGTGCATGAGGGAATATGGGAAATCTCTTACGCATACCGGCTTACCCAGGTTAGCGTCCTTCTTCTTCTTAGTCCTTCCACCCATGTAATCGTGGCCTCGGTTATAACCTCCTTCTATTCCTTATCATGATGACTCGGCAGCGCTCTAACCGGAGTGGTAGCTAACCACAGTAGGCTCATAGGAGATAAATCATTAATCATGATGGTACCACCACCCCCTTACCAGGATGGCAAGGGACCGGCCCTTTGGCGCGATCAGACGTGGACTCGTTTCTCTTTATTTTAGTCTTAGTTCTTTATTTTGGGGTCCCCCTTTCTTTCTTACAGGATTGTTCCTGTTCTTTTTATCTGCAGGCCTTTGCCTGTTCTCTTTACTTTCTTGATCAGGTCTCTCTACGTGCGTTGTTCTTACCAATCCAATTGGTGAGGGGCGTATCTATAAGACGTGCCAAGAGAATGGAATCTTCCTAGTCATATAACTATTGGCTCTGACTAAGGCCGACCGAATCCTTGGTGATGGGGGCCTTAGTTCTCTGCTTTATTTCCTGGGGTTCAATTATGCACCTTTAAATTTATGTGAATACCTCTAGTGATCTAGGGTCGTCCTAACTCCTATGACGGTCATTCCTCATGATGCATGCCTTTGTTGCATAAAGGTACACATAACTATGCATGATGGATGCCATAGAACCTTTAAAAATATAAGTTTTCAGTGAGCATTCGAATGAATAGGGTTTTAGTATTCGATTGATTCTTTCATTTGAATCCATTGAGAATTCAATCGATTGAAATCCTTCTCAGGCTTTCGTTCGATTAAAACCTCATGCATTCGACTGAAATCCCAAGATCTTTCATTCGACTCCCTTGGGAATTCATTCGAATCCCACAGTAAAAAAAATCGCCCCAGAGAGTAACTTCTCTAGGGGTTTTCTTTCTGTAACATTTTCATATCCACAGTGATCAGTACAGTTATGGTTTCCAAACATCAAAATCATCAAAATCTAACCTTTATAACTCATTTTCTATAGTTTGTACAAAATATTTTTCCATTCTAATACACAAAAACACATATAAACAGTCATAAAATAAATCACATAGACAGTGGTCTTAGAGTTACCCACCTCGAAACAAGTTTTTGAACCGGTAGATATGAAGAGAAAAATATCCTCTTCGCGTGGGTGTACTCATCCTATTTTTCTGGAGTCCGACAGCTCTTCCGCAATGTGCACGAAACGGACAAATAAAGAAAGGAACGAAACAACTAATGAAGCAACTTGCTTCAGAAGGAAAAATGAAGCACAAATACTTTAGGGGCTTACCTTTTATAGGCAAAGTCAAAAGCAAACACTGTGCTTGATATTTTATAATATACACTACTAGAAATATGACTATTACCGTCCCAAAATTACCGTCGGTTATTTTCCGACGGTATTACCGTCGGCATTTACCACTTTACTGACGGTAATCAGTTCGCAGAAAAAAAGAAGAAGCAATATGTCCATTACCGTGGGTAATAGCCGCCTTTACCATCGGATATTACCGACGGTAAAAATTTTATTTAAAATTTTTCATTTTGGCTCCAAAATGTTGGCGCCATGTAATTGGGTTACCGTCGGTGTTGCTTAGATCCGACGGTAACTTTATGAATAAAAATGCATCGTTTTTGGGAATCAAGTTACCGTCGGTAATTACCGACGGTAATGTGTTTAATAAAACGATGCGTTTTATTTTATATTATTACCGTTAGAATTCACTGGTTACCGTCGGATAAATCCGACGGTAATCTTTCAGAAAAATACTTAAGCGAATTTCCTTTCTCTTCTTCTCATTATAGCAACTTCTTTCTCCTTCTTTCTCCTTTCTCTTCCCTTCTCTCCTTCCCCACTCACCACCATAACACCACCGTGCCACAACCGCGCCACCACCGCGCCACCACTGCTCCACCACCGTGCTACAGGTATGTTGTCTTGCATTGTGGGTAGCTATTGTTTTCTTTTTTTCACACCACCGTGCCGCCACCACTAAAGCCACATATTCCTTGCTTCTGTTCTTTCCTTTGCACCCCACAAAATATATGTTAATTTCATAACATTGTCTATGTTTATTTAACATTTCATTTCTTTTGGTTGCCATGACTTATGCTAAGGATGTGTCACCACCACTTAATTTGTAATGAGCTGAGGATCTAAGGAGTTAAGGATTGTGTCAAGGATTGATCAAACAATTATCAACGGCAATTAGGTATGTCTTAAACTTTATTGGTACTAGGATAGAGACTTATTTTATTAGGATAGATTTGTAGGATTGGAGTTGTATGGCTGGACTGGGGGAAGGAACGCTTAGCGTTACTTTCCGACATTGTTTGAATTGATGTGCTGGCAACGGTGATTATGTGTTGTTTGCGGAGATTGGAGGGCCTATGTTGTAGAACGGTTTAAGAAATATTTGTGTGGAATTAATTCGTAATGCATTCAGTTAAGTCATTAAAATTATTAAGTTCACGTCCATAATTTGTGTAACATGTACATAGGATTTCTGGAAAAAATGATTCCCGCGGTAATATTTTGGATGTACGATAGATATTATGAGAACCGAGGAGTGATAAAGCCTGAAGATTTTGAGGGCATCGACTACTTTTGTGTTGTAATTGGAATTGTACTTGAACTTAGAGGGTCACTCATTGTGTTGTATTTACTTAATTTGATCTAAATCTTCCTTTGTTCTAAAAGTAAAGATGTTGATGCTAGTTTTATTAACAGAACAGAATATAGTTAAATGTTAACAAACACCAGACTTTTAAGTTTTAACAACTTTTAAATTTGTGTGAACCTAAGCTATATTGCAACTAAATCATACTGGTGCTACTTCCCCTATACATTTTAGGCATCTTGAGTAACTGAAAAACTATGAATTGTAATAAATATGTGTTGGTCTAGATGAAGTGTGATTGATTT
Source organism: Nissolia schottii (assembly GCA_003254905.1). Lineage (NCBI taxonomy): Eukaryota > Viridiplantae > Streptophyta > Magnoliopsida > Fabales > Fabaceae > Nissolia > Nissolia schottii. Next base: position 59,484 of record QANU01009433.1, read on the forward strand.
TTATATTATTTTTCCATTTCTAGCTATAAGGAGGGTAAATAGAATCGGGTTCTAAGTGCTATTAATTGATAAATGCATAACAAGAAAATTTTATAATTTAGGTGATGTGATAAGGGCTTAGTATGGATTGGCCGTTCAAATGTATGCTTGAAAATTTTCAGATAAGGGAACTTGTTACCAAATCCATATCCTATATGTTGTTGTATGTTAAATATGTTTCATAAGATCTTGTAAATTGGAAACAGGTGGTATGAGTCCAGTGTTAGTGTGTTCGGCTGAGAGTGGAAAAATTTAGAAAGGATCTGAATTATGCAAAATGTAATATACTACCTTCTAAGGTTGTTGGGTGGGCTGTAGGTGCAACTATAAAATTGTCAAGTTAAGAAAATGAATTATGATTATGTGATTCAAAATAAATTATAGTAAAGTGTTGTTATGATCATTTAAATTAAATTATGAGAAAATGTTATTCAAAATGAATTATGATTATGTGATTCAAAATAAATTATAGTAAAGTGCTGTTTACTATTAATTGGAATTTTGTGCTCATGAGAAAATTTAGATAATTTTAGTGCATTTGCTGTTTTTGAAGTAAGAAAATGTTAGAATGATTGGAGTTAATGGGTAATCTGGACCTTAGCACCCTTTAGGGTGTTTTAATTTTATAATCGCGACAACAATTGGTTTGTGTTGGTGATGTGTGTGTATGACTGATTCGAAGGAGAAATTGATAAAGAGAACTTGAGTATGTAGGAGGAGTGTGTAGGTTCATTTGAGAAACTATTGTTGCAGAAGCATATAAATATTTTTTTAGTTATTAAATATAAATTTTAATATATTTATAAATTACAAAAATTAAATGAAAATTTTAGATATGATTATAGTCATTTATTAAAACAAATAATACAAAATTATAAACAATTTTATTTTTTTAAAATATTTAATTATTNCAAAATTAATTACAATTTTATTTTTTTAAAATATTTAATTATTACCGTCAGATATATCCGACGGTAACGAACTAAAATACTAATATACTTTCCGTCGGTGCTGACCGACGGTGGCATGCGAATAAAATATTACTATATTACCGTCGCCTTGAACCGACGGTAAACCGGTTCAAATGTACTCAAATGTGAACCGGTTTACGTCGGCTTATACCGACGGTAATTACCGTCGGTTGTCATTTTTTGACGGTAAAATGATTACCATCGACCACTTTACCGTGTGTCCGCGTTCGACGGTAATGCCGACGATAACGTAAAAAACCGACAGTAATGCCGACGGTAATGTNGGTAGTGATATATGTTTTGCTTCTTTCACCAGGGGATGTACGCCCCCTGGGACGTATACATATATATATATATATATATTCATATATTTAATTCTAATATTATACATTATATATTATATATACGTATATATATCGTAACAGCAGCGGCCATTCGGCCACTGTTACTGTTTTATTATTATTATATTATATTATATTAATTTATATTATATTATTATTTTAGGAAATATCTTAGCATATGGATAACATTTAAGGTTCCCGGACAGGTTTTAATCACGTTTGATCGCGTCTGGTCATTATTTGCTCCCGAGTGGATGTCCCTAAAAAATATTTCAGACTTGTATTCGCAATCTACAAATTTTTTGGGTCATATTGGTATGTCAGGCTAAGGCATTCATGAATATATTATCCGGGGGAAATTTTCACAGATACCTTAGGTACCTACCGAAATCCCGGTTTTCGGCGAATTTTAGCACGGACCTTGCGGTACTCCGCGAGATCGAGAAACAAGTATTTGACTGGCATTTGGAAGCAATTAATTTTCTAAATAATTTTTTCCAGTCCAAATAATCGCCCCTAATATGCTTTTAATTAAGCGGAATTAGAATTTAAGCGAAATCTCCATAAGGGAAAAATTTGGGATGTTACAAATTACAACAAATTGAATATATTTAACTAAACACGAGAGAGTAAAGAATTTGGAACAAGGATGAGAATATTAGTGAAGATGAAGGGATGATGGAGAAAATAGGTGTGAGTGTTGATCAATTTATAGGATACATAATAATTGGTTGTATGAGAACTTGTCATGGTCACTAATGTCCGCTACAACGCGGAGCAAAGGTGCATTAAAAGTGACGACTAAGGAAGTAGGGAACAGTTTTTTGACAATTCTGCAATGAATTGTTATGTAGTTGCTAAGTGCCAGTTCATAAGGCATAAATATTATGAGGGGATTTTCCTTCCTTGAGCCATAATGAGTTTCACATTTACGTGAAAACATAATTCATACTTCCTTTGGAATTAGTCTCTCCTTTCTTCATAATATTTAGTTGTCGGGCGAAGATAGTTGGCACAATCAATAAGAAATAGATTTGTATTTTAAAAAAACGCGAGTTTAATTTCTATTGTCCGATGTGAGGATTACTTTAGTAGGTGATATGCAAGTACTCCTGTAAACGTTTAAAAAACTTAAATACACACCCTGATTCTGATTCTAGTGGAATGATTGGTGTTGAACTCACCTACACTTTTTTTTTTGTTAGACCTAACTCTTTTCTATCATGCTATTTTTTAAGTATAAATCTAAGTTGATAATGAAATGATATTTTGAGGGTATTATTGAGGGAAAAAAAGAACTTAATACTACTTTAAAGTGAATAAAAAAGATGACATATAATTTATTAATTTGGCTTCGCTTTAATTTTAATCCCAGAGAAAAAGATGATTAATCAAAAAATCACGACAATTGGGTCTTGGGGGTACTACTAATTGACTTGCTCAAATTCAATCACCGAATTAACGAAGTTTAGATGACAACTTAGAAGTTTGTTTTGGTCAAATTAGTTAAACCACGGCCATATCATATAATAAATGCATGGATGCATGGATATATATAAGCTGAAAAGGTCTCTTCCAAATTTCAACGAAGCTAACTAGATTTGTAATGCATGTAAGGCACGTCAAGTGCTACAATTATACAAGATATAAAGGAAAAAGAAAGAGAGAAAAAAACTTTCCTACATCATCAATAAATGCAAAAAATCCAACAAATAAAATTCTACAAAGAAAATTTTTGAACAAATCTAACAAATTGCCCTTAGTGGCTATATAGAGAATTGGTCACCTCGCATGGTCAACTCCGACTGCGTCATTAATTCATGGCTTCCTAATTCATAAGATTTTATTTCTTATATATAAGAGGAAGCACTATGAGGTTACACCATCAATCAACAACATTCAACACCAATTTCTTCTCTTAACTTGATTTGAAGCATTTTTTTCTTCTTCTGTGTACGAAAATTATTCTTTAATCACAACGTTCTCTTAAACACCAATCTTAAGCCATAATGTATTGTGGGCGATTTTATGTTAGTGCTCTTGCAATGATGTTGTTGTTGCTGTTAAGTAAAACATGTAATGCACAACTTTCTAGTACTTTTTATGACAACACTTGCCCTAATGCACTTAGCACAATTAGAACTGCAATTAGAAGCGCAGTTTCTAAGGAACGAAGGATGGCTGCATCTCTTATTCGTCTCCATTTCCATGATTGCTTTGTATAGGTATTTCTATGATTTGATTGGATAGCAATATAAAAAAATTTACATTGTTAGTGCATAACAATTAAATTCATTTATTAAACTAGCTATAACATTGCCTTTGATTTGCAGGGTTGTGATGCATCGATTTTGCTTGATGATAGTTCTACTATTGTGAGTGAAAAGACTGCAACACCTAATGATCACTCAATAAGAGGATATGAAGTCATTGATCAAGCTAAAGCTGAGGTAGAGAAGGTGTGCCCTGGAGTGGTGTCATGTGCGGATATTGTAGCAGTAGCAGCACGTGATGCATCATTTGCTGTAAGTGTATACATGCCTAATAACCTTTTGAATGTTAATTACTTAACAGTAATAGCTACAATAAATTAACAAGCAAAAAATATATACAATTATGTATAGTAAGAATTATCATGATTTTTTTTAATCAGGCGGGTGGTCCATCATGGACCGTGAAGCTTGGAAGGAGAGATTCTACCGTTGCAAGCAAAAGCTTGGCTAATAGTGACCTTCCACTTTTTACAGACGACCTTAAAACTCTTATCTCCCGTTTCAGTAATAAAGGGCTTAGTGCAATAGACATGGTTACTCTATCAGGTAATTAACTATGATTACTAGCATCCTCTCAAGTCTTCACCTCACAGGTTTAAAACATATACAATGTATTTAATTATAACCATTAATGTATAGAAACTTAACCGATATTTTCACTTAATGCAGGCGCCCATACAATTGGACAAGCTCAATGTGCAACATTTAGGGGTAGAATATACAACAATGCTAGTGACATAGATGCTGGATTTGCTAGCACTCGCCAACGTGGTTGTCCATCATTGACTAACACTGATAATAATCAGAAGTTGGCACCGCTTGACTTGGTCACACCCAACTCTTTTGACAACAACTATTTCAAGAACTTGATTCAGAAGAAGGGTCTTCTTCAATCAGATCAAGTTCTATTTAGTGGAGGATCTACAGATACTATCGTGTCCGAATATAGCCAGAATCCTTCAACTTTTAAGTCTAACTTTGCAGCGGCTATGATAAAGATGGGAGATATTGAACCTTTAACTGGATCAGCTGGGATGATAAGAAGGATTTGCAGCTCTATCAACTAAGTTCTTGAATCTTGAGCATAAATTAGCCATTGTGTTGTTTTAAGTTTCACAAATTCTTTTGCAGTTGCATGTAATTTTGGTGTTCTTATCGATTCATTTAATTGTAAGTAGTGTCTTGTGTTATTGATAAAGAAATTGCAAGCTCGGTTTGTTTCTTTAAATTTATTAAAAATACAAGTTACACTTCTAGTGCCTTCCCGTTTATTCCCTTTTAAGGTGTATACTATTCTTGTTTATCAATTCGCTCAATTGTATGAAGTCTGAATTATAACTTTGGTTTGTTTCTCTATATGACAAGCTTTTTCTTTTTGCTGAAGTCCTAACAACTTATGGAAAGGCAATGTCAGATAGAAACAATCGTTGTGACTAAAATTAAATGAGTTTTGCTACATTTAAGGAATCAAGAGTAGAAATCCAAATTAGCAAAGCCCAAATTATATCACCTTGCAAACTTGGAAAAGTTCTACCATTCAATCTGATTGAGCATTTACCATGACGAATGTGAGACTGCAAGATGATACAAAAGATATGCAACATTAGTGAGCGATACAATCCCTATTATAGCTTTGAGCGCAGACCTTTCTCTTGTCTTGAAGCCATAACACTCTTCAAGTTTTCAACCAAAGTTTGGAGGCTTTTTGAGGGCAGTTCAGGAATTTCTTGAAGCTTAAGACAATAACTCACATCAAGACTTATCAAGCTACTGGACTCTTTATTAATGCACGCTGGGAATGATACAAAAGAGTTTGATGACACATTTATGCCTTTCAAGTTTGGAAAATTCTGCATAATTGCACGAAGATCTTCGTCCGATAGACTCGCATTGCTGAAATGCAGAGTCCCTAAATTTGAGCAGAACTCGGCCTTTGAAAGACAAACTTTGGAAAATTCTAAATGATTCTCGAAGTTGAGAACACCCTCCAATTTTTAATGTGACAAAATTTGGCAACATAATTAAACCACCGGGAAGATTTTCGAGTACTTTGCAATTTGTAATATCTAAAGAGCCAAGCCCAACAAGACCAACAAAGGAACACGGGGATTCTTTAATAGCAGTTATGTTTCATACAAATCTTTAATGGCTTATCCTTCTTTCCCACCACTTCAGGGAAGTGAGCAAGTCTTGTTTTGGAGCCACGATCCTCTCCAAGTTTTCCACCAAAGTTTTGAGGCTTTAGAAGGAAGGACGCGCTTGTTCCATTGTGTCAAAGCATATCTCACCCTCTTCATCACCTTCATCCCACTCGCCCATTTTTGCCTGTACCGATACAGGTGCAATTGGCCATTGCGGTGAGAGTGGCAGTGTTGCCGGTGGCATCGAATGGTCCTCTTGAGCTCTGCTCCTAGACATGCAGCAAAGCAGTATCCTGAAAGCCGGAAAAATCGCTGAGCGGCAGGAACTAGAATCTTCCCTCTTGTATGGTAGTCTCCAAGTCTTCTACATGGCTTGAACTTATCACACTACCTTCTAATTCTTCCATGGCTTGTGTACTAGCCTCCGCCACATCTCTTGATACTGTAAAATAAACAACCGATGGTGGCACTGGGGGATCAGCATATGGATCAATGAATTGGATATCATCCATGCTTGTTTCTTTCTTGTGCACATAAACTCCCCATTGTCCTAGAAACATGCCTGTCACATGACATCAAACAAGAGATTAAAAAGTGCTAATTTTCGCCATTAAGGGAAGCGAGTGTAAGGTCAATCTTGGGTTTTTCTTTTCATTATTTTGCAAAAAATGAAATGAAAATGAGTGAGAGAAAGTAGTAAACCTGCGACCATAGCATGCTTGAAGTGTCTCCAGCTAAGGAATTGCAGTGTCTTGCATCTACTTTTTGAACACTAGAGGGAAGGTGTGGAATTTCTTGCAGCATCAGGCAATAACTCGCATCTAGTCTTGTCAAGCTATTAGACTCTTTAATGCATGCTGGGAGTGATACAAAAGCGTTTGATGACACAACTAAGTCTCTCAAGTTAGGAAAGCTCTGCATAATTAGGTGGAGGTCTTCATCTGATAGACTTGCATAGCTGATATACAAAGCCCCTAAATTTGCCTGGCGCTCTGCCATTGAAAGGCTTCCTTCGAAACTTGTTAATGACTTTCGAAATTGAGAGCATCCTGCAATTTTTAATGTGACAAAAAATTTGGCAACGCAAATAAGCTACTAGGTAGATTTTGAGGTTCCTTACAACTTGTGACATCTAAATAGCCAAGGCCAATAAGATCACGGAAGGAATGTGGAAGCTCTCTAATAGCAGTATGTTTCATACAAATCTTTAATGGCTTATCCATCTTTCCGACCATTTCTGGGAAATGTGCAAGTCTTTCTGCACAAGTCAAAGGAAAGGTATTCGAGAGATGGCAACCAGATTTTCAGCGAAAAACTTCATAGTTGAGTGCATCCTGAAGCACTCGAGTAAACAAGGTTAGGGAGAAACCCAACAGATTCATCAACCTTAATCGGTTTCTTGCATCTATCAAGTATCAATTCTCTTAAATTTTTGGTTCTAGATACATCAGGGAATTGAGTGATAGACTGACAACATGAAAAATTCATGTAGGTCAAATGCTTGAATTTCTGCAAAACAAAAATATATTAATTAATACCAGTAACATTATATTATCTAAATTATGCCAACTTTGAGATGCAAGTAACAAGCACTATATCTAACTCTTTGGAAGAAGTAACAAAGCAATTTTACCTGAAATGGCTTTTCCAATACGAGAGGACTACACCATAAATTGAAGGCAGCAATTCTCTCCGGATAAAAATCTGGAGGGAAAGACCTCGAAGGGTAACCCTTCCAATCAAGCAGCTTTAGATAATTAGACAGATAAATCGGCCCAGACGAAAAGCTTGTGTTCCGAACAATAAGAATTCTAAGCTGCTTCATCTTCTTGAAGGCAGTATCAATCCAGTTAACTTCTTTACGGCAATGTTCTTACTGTATTTTCAGCTAGTACTTCAAGAACATCTTCATTAAACCACAACCTGCTGCGTTCACCAACATCTTTTGGCGCCTCCCGCTTAAGAATCTCTCCACCCATGTCCTGTATAAGGTCATGCATCCTCAAATAACCATCTTCCATAGTTATGAGAGATTTATCAACTAGTATTCTAATACCATCTTCTGTGTAGAATTCACACCCGTCTAGTATTCTTTTTTACACATTCCAATCGCTGCCCATTGAAGAAGCATGCGATGTCAAGGACAATATCCCTTTCATTGCTTTCCAGACTATCATAGCTTGCTCTAAAAATACTTTGAATGTCCCTATGAGGATTCCTCTCATATTTGTCAAGTGCAGACTTCCACTCATCCAAATCTTTACCAATCAAATTAGAGCCTACAACTTTTAAGGCTAATGGAAGGCCCTTGGCATAATGCATTGCTCGATTGCACAGGTCTCCATAATTTGCGGCAGGATGGCTCTTTTAGAAGGCACTTTGACAAAAGTGCTCAAGAGAATCACGCTTACTTAGTACATCCATATCATAAATCCTGTTGACCTGATGAGCTTGAAGCAAATATTTATCCCTTGTTGTTATGATGATCTGGCTCCCATAACCAAACCAGTCGCACGCATCGCATCCTCCTGCCAATTCTTTTAACTGTTCTATCTTATCAACATCATCAAGAACTAAAAAGAACTCTTTTTGTGCTAAGCTTGTCTTTGATTGTAGAGATTCCTTTTTCAACATCGCCCAACTCGATTTTTACCTCCTCATGCATTTCTGACAAGAGCATTTGTTGTAGACGTGCGTGGCCCTTGTCTTGATTTGAAGTTTTTCCGACATTGAAAGGAAAACAGGCACCTTCAAACTGGTTGCAAATGAGAGTTATACAAAGCTTTGGCTAGTGTTGTTTTGCCAATTCCACCAGCTCCAAGAATCCCCAACATAAAAGTGCTGTTATTAGACTGCTCATCTAGTAGTGCCCTCAGTCTTGCAACCCTAAACCGCAGTCCAACCATATGCTCCTTAATATGTAATTGTCTAGGAGATACTTTAGTGGTGGCCTTGCTAATTACAATATCTTGAATAAACTTGAATTCATACCTACAGATATACAAAGGTGTTATGAGCAAGATTAACTATCTAAGAGAAACTAAACTTTTCCTTCCATGCTTTGTAATTCTGTATTGAGGCTATGTATACACATCAATACTCATACTGTTACAACTAACTACTAACTAACTCAGCATCATAAAAGGAAAAACTAACCGGTCTATTTACTTGTCATCCCTATCAAATGGTTTTCAAATCTTGAGAGGTTGATTATGCAAAATTATACTTGATTTTAATTAATGGGGATTTTTTTTTTCATCAAAATAACCGATGATTAAGCTGCGCTGATTAACCAATAACGGTAGAGAATGGGCAAACTTAATTGACCAAGTTGTTCTACTGATAGATATTATTGATCACATCCTTGGAAGACTAGAGTTTTTGTTTGAGAATTGACATTTCTACCAATTAAATTGTTTTCTAAATCTACCGTGATTAAAAAATAAAATAAAAAATTGGCATGTCTGCATATCTTTAAGGACGTGGTATATAATTATATTAATAATCAACTACCACAAATTTTGTCACTTTAGGTGCTATAAGAGAGACTTATCCATTATTTGTACATAGAGAATTTAGACACCGAAATTGACATGTGGTTATTGCGGTTCAAATAAATGTGTATTTTAGTTATGTAAATGTCAAATCCATACATTACCTAGATTACCACTGTAGATTCAACTTCAGTTAGCATTGCTTTCAACACTTAAAAACTACGTAGTGTACAAATAATATATTTTTCCATGAGAAAATATATGCATACTTAGTATTTACTTACCCTTCTTTCAAGTGATATCTTGATATGTTGGATACCCAAGACCATACCAGTTTTCATGAGCAGCCATTGCTTGTGTTGTAACTATTGTTCTGATACCGCACATTTGAGGGGCTCTACTTTGTAGAAGATTGGACACACCAGCTGGTTCTTTTCCTTCTCACACTCCATGGTCTTGACAAGTTCATCAAGACACCATGAAGATGCTGCATAGTTCTCGGATAAAACGACGATTGAAATCCTTGATTCTTCAATGGCTTGAAGGAGACGAGGTCCCATTACGTCTCCTACCCTCAGAGCATCGTCTATAAAGGTGTTGACTCCCTTGCGGCACAAAGCTTCATAGAGATAGCCTGTGAAAGTGTGACGCGTGTCTTCACCCCTGAAACTCGGAAAAACATCAAAGTAGCACTTGGTTTCAGAAGTTGCAACTGGAAATGCCATCACTGTAATAGCACTAGTACGAGCAGAGTATTGTAATGATGTGCTTGACAGAATGATTCACAACTAATTCATGGATATATATATATATATATATATAGACTTATGGAATATGGATTGATCAATGATGCATTGTTTGAAACTTTATTAGAAGATGGACAGGGAAAAACACTAATAGAAAAATTAACATACGGACATGCACGAACACAGCACAAGTATGAATTTTTATTTTTTATTTTTTACTTGTTCTTTATAATATTCATTTGCTACTACATTACCATACTTGAAATTTGAATGGTTTACAAGACAAAAATAGCTAATTATTTTATTTTTTTTCCAAACAAAATATTTTAATTTACAAAGCCACCTACCTCCGGTAACATCTACCTACTATGTGAGTGGGAGACGGCGTGAGCGTACGTGATGGAGGAAGAGAGCGGATTTGGAAGTCATTGATGGCGGTGTAGCAGTATTTGTGAGGAGTCGACTTAAGGGATGTGAAAGAGAGAAAGTGTGAAAGGAAACGGGATTGGAGTGAGAAAAGAAAGAGATAACGTGAGAAATTGGAGAGAGAAAAAATAGATTGAAATATAATTAATAAAAAATATAAATTTTTGTACATATAAAAGATAAAAAATGCTCCATGTACACCCAAAAATCATACATCCATACATACACCACCGTTTTATACGGTTTTACTGTCAATTAATACGGAATACTGTACACCTTCCTTATTTGGAAAACACGCAACCCCACACGCGCTAATATTCTTTATTTTCAAACCGAATCAATTTACAACAGAATTGTATCATTCTGAATCGCGATTCTCTCAACAAAATCGAAGCAAAATCATTTCAAAATTCTCGATAACAAACAGAGAAGCAAAATCACGAGTTCATCTCAGCAGATAGCATTAACAGAAAAGTAAAAACGCGAGAGAGCGAGAGAGTGATAGAATCATCAAATTCGAAAGCAGTAATGAATCACTCTGTGGTAAATTCTTCTGTGTTTTTCGTTGATGATTTGAATGTTTTAGTTTGAAGTTTCAGTAGATTTCTAGTGCATGCGTTGTAGTGCATTTTGTTTTGAAGGTACATGCATTCTGGCGCATTGTTACTCAAATGCATTTGACCTGTGGCATAATGTGCAATATTTATTTGCGCATATGCGCAAACATTATTCACAGACACATTACGTGCCTGTGTGAAAGGAGAGGTCGTGCATTTTAGCACATTCCCAACATTTCAACAATTAAACCATAAACATTGCAAACATTCTGATACATTTCATTAGATATAAACATTTAGATGGCTTGATTCATGCATTAAGCGTTTTTTATGCACAAAAATGCAGACTTTGACCTGTGGCATAATGTGTAAACTTTATTTGCGCATGTGTGCAAACATTAAGTATGCATATGTGCAAACATTATTCACAGACACATTACCTGCCTGTGTGAAGGGAGAGGTCGTGCATTTTAGCACATTCCCAACATTTCAACAATTAAACCATAAACAATGTAAACATTCTGACACATTTCATTAGATATAAATATTAGACTTGATGCATGCATCATGCTTTTTTTATGCATAAAAAATGCAGATGCTTACTTGTTGCAAAGTGTGCAAACTTTAAATAAACCTATGTGCAAACATTACTTTATGTAGTGATCAAACATTATTTGTGTACAGGCCACAAGTTCAACTATTGTTGAGGTGGAAGAGGTGGCAAAGGTTGGCATGCAATTTGACACATTTGAGGTAGTGAAAGATTTCTATGAGAATTATGCCAAGAAGGTTGGATTACATGGAGGATAAGGAGCACCAAATTCACCAAAGATAAATAGATCAAGTACCAAATTCTGTCATGTACAAGGGAAGGGTGCCGATCCTGTAAAATTCCAACATTTGACAAAACTAATCCAACATCAACGGCTAAATGTGAATCAAGGATATCGATATCAAAGGTACAAGATGGAGAGCATCAGTTGTGGATGATTAGGAGTGCTGTTAACACGCATTCACATGAAGTGAGCCCTTCCAAAGTAAGGCTTTTCAAGGAAAACAGAAGCATCAACATGAATGTAAAGAGGATAATCGAGTTAAATGATAAAGCTAAAGTTAGAGTGAACAAGACATACCAAACACTTGTGCAGCAAGGCGGCGGCCATGAGGAATTAAACTTTATTGAAAAGGATGTCAGAAATTATGATTAACAAAGAGTTGCGATCTGTCCAGGAAAATGGGGATGCAAAAGCCCTAATAGAATACTTTTCAAGAATAAAGGAGCAGAATCCCAACTTTTGGTATGAGGTTGAAGTTGATGAGGAAAACCAGATTAAAAATGTTTTTTGGGCAGATGCAAGGAGCCGAGCGGCTCATGAATACTTTGGAGACGTGGTATCATTTGACATAACATATGGCATAAATAGGTATCGTATGCCATTTGGTTCGTTTGTAGGTGTTAACCACCATGGGATGTCAGTGCTACTTGGATGTGCATTGCTATCAGGGGAGGACACTTTGACGTTTGTGTGAATTTTTGAATCGTGGGTGAAATGCATGTCGGGGAGATGGCTAATTGGCATATTGACAGATCAATGCAAAGCAGCGCAGAATGCGATTGAAATTGTGTTGCATGGCACAAGACATCGATGGTGCATTTGGCACATTATGAAAAAGATACCAGAAAAACTGAAGGAGTGCAAACAATATGATGAGATCTAGGATGAGTTAAAAAACATTGTGTGGGAAACACTTCCTGCCGATGATTTTGAGGATCGATGGGTTGCATTCTTGATAAAGTATCATCTTGAAGAAAATGAGTGGTTGGATGGTATGTTATTCTCGATCCTCTCTCTCCCATTTGTTCCCATGAAAATATTCACACACATTTTTTTACACTTGATCATAAAAAAACATTATGTGTTGTCAGAGACGCATAAAAACGTGGGACCTGAGGTGTTGCAAAGTGTGCAAACTTTATTGGCGCATGTGTGCAAACATAAAATGCGCATATGTGCAAACATTATGCGCATTTTAGCACATTCTCAACATTTCAACCATTAAACCGTAAACATTGTTAACATTCTGACACAATTTATTAGATATAAACATTAGATGGCTAGATTCATGCATTAAGCGTTTTTTATGCACAAAAATTCAGATTTTTGACTTGTGGCATAATGTGAAAACTTTATTGGCGCATGTATGAAAACATAAAATGTACATATGTGCAAACATTATACACAGACACATTGCCTGCTATTTTATACAATGAACGCAGCAGATGGGTCCCAGTATACCTTAGTAATGAATTCTGGGCTAGAATGAGGAGCACACAGAGGAGTGAGAGCATGCATGCATTCTTTGATGGATACCTAAATCCAAATAGTACATTGTAGCAATTTGTAAAGCAATACGATAATGCTCTTGTATCGAAGGCCCAAAAGGAGCTTGAGCTAGATGTTGCTAGGTTCAAGACGACAATCCCTTGTGTGACAACGTCATTGATTGACAAGCAATTTCAATTGGATTACACACATGACAAGTTTTGCGAGGTTCAAACTGAGTTTAGAGCCAAGGTTAATTGTAACACCTTTATTAAAGACAAGCAGGGAACCAAAGTAACCTATACCGTTGCTGAAGAAGTTGAGGTCAATGGTAAGGTAAGGGAGGTGTCTTATAATGTGGTGTTTGATGGGGACTTGCATGATGTTGGATGTCAGTGTCGACGTTTTGAGTCGAGGGGGACCATCTGCCAACATTGTTTGTGTGTCTTAGGTGTGGAAAGAGTTAGGGAAATTTCGACAAAGTACATTCTCAGCCGGTGGAGCAAAAACATTAAGCGGAAGCATAGCACGATAAAGTGCAGCCATGACATCAGTAGGATGGGAGTGGTGAAAGATAGGTACGATAGTGTATGCACCCATTTCTACAATGTGGCAGAACATGTTGTATTAACGGAAGAAGGAACTAGCTTACTTCACCGGGCACTAGATTAGTGGAGGTTGGAATAGCTTCCTAACTATCAAGCACATCCTCGAACGCCAATGAGAGTCGCGACAATGGGTGCCAAGTTACATTGAATGACATACGCAGCCCCCCTCATGTATCATGCAAAGGTCGGGCCAGTACAAAGAGGAAAGAATCAACTACCGACAAATGTGTGAGGAGTTATAAGAAGCGCAAAGAAACAAACAGCTGAAAGGTCCACTCAGGTATGTAAACCACTGAGGATGTATAACATGCTAGAACTATTACTGATTCCTGTGTTACTGATTCTTGTTTATTTCTATGTTAATGGTTGCGTAGGAACATACAAGGACAAATACTGTCGAGGCGATGTCACAACATTCAGCTTCGATCGCCCCCCGCCTCAATTCTATCTCCCAACACCACCATCCCCTGGAGGATTTGTGTCATTGTCAAATTCTTTTAATAATAGAAACTAGATACAAAACTGATAAATATATGACAGAAAATAGAATTTATAAACTTTAGATATGCTTGAATGCAAACATTAAGTGTACATAGTTGAATGATTGAATGAATCACTCAGAGATGCATAAAAATGCAAATTCTGACATATTGCAAAGTGTGCAAACTTTAAGTGTACATAAGTGCAAAAATTAAGTAGCCATGTGTGCAAACATTAGGCGCAGGCACAACATCTGTATGTGTGAAGGAAGATGATGTGCAAATTTTAAATGTGCATAAATGCAAACACTAAGTGGACACATGTGCAATCTTTACCCAATGTTTGTGTGTCTTAGGAAGAGGATGTACAAAATAAACAATAGGCGATGTGATAAGTAGTGTGCGTTTACCAAGAATGCACAGAAGGCAGAATATGACCTGTTACATAATGTGCAAATTTTAAATACGCTTAAATGCAAACATTAGATGTCGGTATGTGCAAACTTTATCTAGGGGGTGCAGAAAGGTTTGTCTGTCACAAGGAAGATGATGATTTTGGCACACTATTAACCTTTCAAGAAATAATTATAAAATTTGTCACAAGAAACATTTTTATTTTTAGACACATTGAATCTTTCTCTTTATTCAATCTCTAGATACACATGTGAATCTTATATATTGTATAAACACATGCATATCTGCAAACTTTAAGTGTGCATATGTGCAAACTTCAAGGAGTCACAGACGACATTCTAAACATTTCAACTTACTAAATGAAAATAAAAAATGAAACAGTGTTGGTTATGTGGCAGAAACAATTTTTTTCATATATTTAATGTAGTATTTACAACAGGGTTTGTATTGTATTGCAAAAAACAAAAACATTTTCCCCCCAACCCGTCTAACGCCTACGTTTTTTTGCTCTTCCATAGCCAAGGAGCTCAGTTGTGCTAACTTCCTTTTATGGGCTTTTCTGCAGCCTCCCCTTCCGTCGCTGTCGCGGTAGAGCTTTGGTGTTTAGCACAACTTCTTTAACACCGGAGTCAGAAGAGTTGTCAGATATTGGAGCCATTACAGGTTCGCTTAGCATAGCCAGGAGCTTATATCGCAAACAATTTTGCGGCGACAGAGCCACTGACAACAACTCGCTCTTACGTATTTCCGCAAGTTATTTCTGTATCGAAGATAAAGAATAGAAAAATTTAATGACCAGTTTTTTTTTTTGTTCAAGTGTTTTAAACAGCCTGTAGGTACTTACATTGTCCCACTTTGGCATTGTCTTTCCGTTTGGATATAAGATGGACGGGTCCCGCATCTCCATCTACTTGATCACAAACAAAACACAATCATAGCTGCAGATAAAACCAGAAATCAGAATCAAGTAAAATTGTGCATAATTGTTCTGCAAGGGGATAACTATGAGTGATGTGTACAACATACACGTTGGGCTGCCTTGGCACATTGACATACTGTGCGGGGAAACCGGCTCCATAGAAATCAAAGCCCTCCACTGATCGGTACATGAGCTCCTCAATGACAATTGGCTAATAAAAATAAATAAATGAATAAACAGACAAAATTGTATGCGTGCAATAACAGAACAGAATTCACAAGTGTTATACATCATAGTGCACAAACACTATAGGCAGAGCGCCCAAAACTTTACACATGTATATTCCAAACAGAACGTAAAGCAGCGGGTACAGAGCACATTACCACATATTGGTCAATGCTATCCCTCGTGCCACCTGGATTAGTTGTATGCTTGGCATCGAGGACGAAAAGTGTTCGCTGTGGCACGTTGAAGGCATACAGCCACCAGTGATCTTCATGCACAAGTGGCACGAAGATCTGCAGGTGTGCAAAAACCATATCAGGATCCATGTATATGTGTGAAGGAAGACGATGTGCATTTTAAACATAATATGTACATTTTCAACCATTTAATCCTTGAACATTTGTAAACATTTTTTACACGTATGATCACTAATAAACATTAGATGGATTGTTTGCATGCATTAAGTGCTTTTCCATACAGAAATATGCAGATTTTGATATATTACAAAGTGTGCAAACTTTAAGTGTCCATAAGTGCAAACATTAAGTGGCCATATGTGCAAATATTAGGCGCAGACACAGCATATGTATGTGTGAAGGAAGAGGATGTGCATTTTAAACATAATATGCAGGTTTGCAAAAACCATATCAGCACAGTATTTAGAAGTGCAATAAATTAAAACGATATATAAATATAACACTTACCCATCTCTTTCCTTTGAGCGTGTACTGCTCGAAGAAGAGGGCATCATTTTCGTATCTGGTGGGCAATGGGGCATACTTCCATTGATTAACGAATTGTGGGAGGTTAGAGGTCACCAGTGCCGGCTACATTATTGAGGAGGTGGGGTAGTTAGAGCACAATGGTTTTGAAACGAGGAAAAACAAATAAGTAGTGATGATGGGTTTTGGGACTATACCATCATGTATGGGGTGATACAGTGGCAAAGCGTCCTGAACCGTTCATAGTCAGAGCCATTGAACACCCATCACACATAATTCATGAACTGAAACACAACGGACCACAAACATTATGTGGGGTGTTAGACAAACCTTACAGGAGCACATCCACAAACATTAATGACAAATCAAAACAGACCAAATAATTGAAACAGAGATAAAGAGCGTCATACCCTGTTGTCAATATGAGCACATGGTAGCATGATGCGTGCTTCTCCCCGGGTCAGCCAAACGTCTAGCCGGTTGATCAAGTGACCCAATTCAGAGGCCTGATTGTTGTTTCTGTCCAGCATCCAGTGGTAGATGCGGTCCAGATGGTCATGTGAAAGGAGATCAGGTTGGGGAACGTCTAGGAATTGGGCTGGTGCTTCGATGCCTAGATCAAAGCTCGAGGTTGCATCGATGGCTGGCCCCTCAACACACCGGGCTTTGTTGGGAGGGGTGTGAGGGGATGGCAGTGATGACTCAGGGGGGTCTGATGAAAGCCAAACGCACGTTCTCTATCCTTGACACAGCTTGGTTTGTCACAACCGTGCCAAGTTAGTGGAAGGCATATTTGTACTTCTTTGTCGTTCAAATTAAATTTATACATATCCTACTTTACGGCTTTCAGATTCCAAAGGAATCCAATTGCAGTATAGGGTATGGTCGATCCCACAGGGAGTTGTAAATACCATTCTTGAGTTTGTTAATTAAACAATGAGGTGAAGGATTTGTGATTTGATTTATATTTAAATAGATTAAATAAATAAAAGACAGGAAAATAAAATAGGAAACAAATCAAAGGTAGTTCCGGAGCTTGTTGGGAATTTTAATCATATCATAGTTTCATGCATCCAGTTACTTATTACATAGAACTATCGTTTGATTGCCCGCCATCAGTTCTTAACTTGTCATCACTTTCGTGCATGACATGATCATAGGTTTCCTTTGTTAAACTGTCACTTTCACACACGAGCTTAACAAAGTACGCCAGCATTAATTCAGATGTTAAAACGGCTAATCTTTATTCTGGTTATGGCAACAAGATTAGATGAAATGGTTTAGTTCCGACTCTAATGATTGTAACTTTCGTTCACAATGTTCAAGTCTAGAATCTAGTTAAGCATAATGATGTTGGTCTTAACTTGGTTCTGATTTAATTAGCATAACTTTCGTTCATGTAACAAAGTCCCAAATCAAGAATCAAAACACTAAACAAAAATAGCATTAGGCATGAAATCATTCAAGCAACTCATAAGAAAAGGATAGATTCATATATAATAGTTACATGGATACAATCAAACTACAATAGTGACCAAAATCCCAACAAAAAGAGGATTAGGAATCCATCTTACAAGAGAATCTCGGAGGCAAGCTTTAGGCACATACCATGATACGTGCTCACGCTATCATGGCCATGGCTTCGCCGAGCTTCCTAGATCTCCGGCTCCTTCACAAGCCTCTTCTTTGTTCCTAATCTAACCTAAACTAAAAAATACTATGGAAAATGTAAAAGAATAGAGTTTGGGGAGGAAAATGGAGTATGGGAGAGATGTCCTCGAAGTGGTCTCGGCCTCCTCTATTTATAGGAAAAATTTGGGGTCCATCGCTCAGCGGTTTTGGAACCATCGCTGAGCGATACAGCTCTTTATTGCTGGGCGGCGGTGCTTAATCGCTCAGCGCCTTATCTCTTCACGCGCTTCATTAAATGCTCCGGCAGCTTTTTGCAGGGCGGCGGTCAGTCGTGTCAGGGCGGCGCCGCAATCTGAGTTGGCTCCAGCTGGCGCAATAAATGCGCCGGCGCAGGTGGCTGCCGACGTACTTTCGCTCAGCGATACAGGTACCATCGCTGAGCTATTCTTCTTTTACCACTGAGCGGTGACTTGTTCCTCGCTGAGCGATGCGTTCGTCCAGAATCTTCTCTTTTAAGCATTTTTCCAATTCTGCCCTTTTCTTCCATTCTTCATGGGATTATTCTTCATAAATTATGCTTGCATCCATTCTTCAAAATGTATTAATATCCTACAAAATATGGGAAACTCATTAGATAAATCGTTTAAAACATAACAGATAAGTGCCATTTTGATAGGTCAATTTTGTGTAAATTGGGCACTTATCGCTCCCCCTGACTTAAGACCTTAGTTGTCCTCAAACAAGAGGTAGTAGAATCATTTTACAAAGGATCAATGGTTATGAACAATCGGTTACAGCGATGAATTGAAATGTTTTAGACAGTTTACTCTTTAGACCATGTGAAACATAACCTGAACAAGTCAAATGCACAATTACTTGAATGGCATAAAACAAATCACTCTATCCGATGTCTTTTCCACCAAGGAAATTATCATTTATTGCTCCATGGTCAGTGGACCAGTCTGGGGTGAGTGCTTTCGCTCAATATCACCATTGAATTACAACAATTTAAATTTGTTACCTGTCTCACCATTCAATGCAAGAGTATGGTCATGCAAGGATCACAAAGGACTTTTAAAGGTTGTAATGGGGCTAGTCTACAAAGAAAATTGGTTTTTCTGGATATGCAAATGTTTAATTAAGAGAGCATCGAACCAACTCCTTTTGTGCCTTTTTCTTTTCTTTGTGTCTTTACCCTTTTCTCCTTTTTCTTATCCCTTTTTCTTTTTCTTCTTTTTGTTTTGGGATAGAATGTTTCGTTTTTTGCTTGCTTCTTGTTCTTTTTATCTTTTGTTTCTTCCACTTTGGCTCACCTTTATCTCCCCCTGACTTGGATTTTTTTTGCACATAATCCAATTTTGAATGCTCTCTTAATTTAGAAATTAAGGAAAGTCATTGTTTTTCTTTTTATGGCTCAGGGATTATGAAACAAAAATTTTCTCATGTTAGGCTCAAAGGGGTTATCAAAGGATAATCCTAATTAAAGGTAGGTTTTATTTGGCCAAGTAGGTTTCAAATCCTAAAGAACAGAATGCCTTGATCATTTCCTATTATTTCCATATAATTATCAAAATTAGAGACTCAAACAAATTCAATTGTGCAAAAAAAAAGAATGGTGATTCTCTCTTCTCACTAAGTGTATGGTTCACTCCCTCACTTGGTTAGGGTTAATTTCCTTAATTTCGAAACATCTTCAAGGTTATGCTTATGCAAACAAGTAAAATATGCATATGAACATGTTTATGGTATCTATGTATGAATCACAAAGTCTATGATGGATTATGAAACAATTTCAATTCATGATATGTTATGTGCTCATGCATCAAATCCAAGTAAAATGAACTACTACCTTGTTGTTTTCAACAAACAAGTCTTAAGCTCATAATATATCCTAACTAAGAAAATTAATTTAAGGTGCTAGAAAGGTTAGAAATGATCCCTGTTTATGGTTGTTGGTCTTGGTAACCAATACCCAAGAGGGGGGTGAATTGGGTATTTAAGAAATTATTCCAATTTCGACAAATATTGCATTTTCATGCAATCAACGTTACTACGCAGCGGAATGTAATAATTAAAGATGTAATATAAGCATGCTCAATTATGTAATAAAACAATAAGATCAACAGAGCAACTTATAGACAAATATCAACAAATGCAATTCTCAAATGTGCAAGACAATAACATAAGTTTGCAATAAATAAAGAGATAGAGTTAGAGAGATTGCAAACAGTGATTTATCCTGGTTCGACCACCCTTGTGATCTACGTCCAGTCCCCAAGCGTTTTGCTCAAGATTTTTCCATTATCATCAAGCTTCTAACTTAGGTGCTTGACAAACCTTTACATCCAAGAGCACTCCTCACACTTAGGATCCCCCACCTTTGTGTAGAAGCCTCAACAACCAAACCTTAGGGATACCACACCCTAAGAAACTAGAGGGATACCTCACCCTCTTTACAAGTGTATGGAAATTTTGTGTTTGATAAGAAACTCTCTCAAGAGTAGATAATACAAATTGAAGCCCTATAGGAAATTGATAATATCTCTCTTTTGCTCTTAAGATGATGGAAAATATTAATCCATTGGTAGTATGAAGTATGAGGATGATGAGAATCAAAGGCTTGGCTAGAAATGAGAGTTTAATGGGTATTTATAGGGTTTCTAAGTGTACTAGCCGTTTATAGCCGTTACCTTATCCATTGAAAAACTAGCCGTTTCTGGCTTCAGGACTCGAGTCATTCGAATGGATCATTAGAATTCATTCGAATGACTAGCCGTTATCTAGCCGTTGTGCTTCTCTGATGACAGAGTCATTCGAATGAATCTAGGTCATTCATTCGAATGTCTGATGTCATGTAGCCGTTGGGGCCTCTGATGACAGAGTCATTCGAATGACCATTCTTGAGTCATTCTAATGGCTCATTCGAATGACCTTTCTTGAGTCATTCGAATGACTCAACAAAATGACTTGCTCCATAAATTTGTATATCTTTCTCTTAGCTTTAAGTAGCAATTTGAACCACCTCAATCGGAGTTCTGTAGCTCAAGATATCATCATTTTACTAACTGTTGTGCAAGCCACTTTTGTCGAGCGCGCCACTCATCCATTTTCTTATCTTTCTTTATTCCTAAGTTTTTCTAATTCATTTTACGTGCTAGAATCAATTAAGATCATTTAAGAGCATCATTCTAAGAATTTTGAGAGAGAGATATATCAATTTTCCTTTGACAAGAATACCTTAAGTCCTAAGAAACTATTTCCCTTTTTACCATTTGCTTGGACTTGGTATTCTTCATGAATCCTATCTTCGGCATTACCATGTTCTTCATGGAATTGACATTTCATGCTTCGCCTTTTGTCTTTGGGCATCATATGAATATTCATTCTTGTTCCATCTTGTTCTTGATGCCTTGGACTTCCTATACACAAGATAATTCACTAGAAAGTATAGTGAGTCCAATGTGTTCCAATATCTTCATATGCATATATAGATTAATCAATGCATCATACATTTACAATTAGGCAATGATCAAATTATATTAATCAAATAGTATTCTTTGCCTAGCATGCATGCATTGTAACACTATAACACTTGATATTCATGCATATACACATATAGACACAAATATATCCAATAGTTAATCCATCAAGCACATATAGAGGGTTATTGGATATGTTCTCAAAAAGGATGTTTCTCATGTAACATTGTATGATGTATAAGCTATATGGTATGCCTATAGCTAAAATACAAGATCAAATGTATTCTATTTAGCATATAACATCCTTTTACATTCTAATTGTTATTATCTATTTGTTGTGTTCTATTTGTCATCATCAAGATGTAGAACAACTAGGGAACCTAGTTCTACAAATATAAGCATATACAATAAGCATACACAATTAGAACATATTGTATTTGTCATCATCAAAACATATTGTATTAAACAATTGGAACAACTAGGGAAACCTAGTTCCACAATGGTGAATGTCTTGAAGTAGCCTTGTTGATGTAGTTTCTCCATAGTTGTTCAAGCTACTTCATCTTGCTTCAATGATTTGAGGAGATAGAGGCTCATCCTTCTTTAGGAATCATGCTCTTCGTCCTCTAGAAGTGTGTCTCTCTTTTGTTGATTTAGGGAACTCCAGTGGTTGTTTTTCGGCCTGCAAAAACAATCAAAGAAAACCTCCTTCCTTCCAAGTAGCATTAGAGACATCATGTTTTTATTTTGAATCATTTTTGTAGACAGAGTTTCCTACAACGTTGCGGTCAGAATTCCCGCTTAAGTGGACAGAATTTCCCACTATTTGTGGACAGAAATTCCCACAATAAATTATGGATTCAAAAATAAACATGTCATTGATCTTTAAAGGTGCTATTTAGAAAGATTCTTTTCTTTAAATTTCTTTTCAACGAATAAGAATCCTTTTTCCAATTAAGTTATGTGCACCTTTATCAAACAATTTCTTAAGAGTTTAAGATTTGTCATTAGGTTTAGAAATCAAAAATGCTTCAAGTGTAGCTTAATTGAAAAGGATTAGCATTTTTCAAATTACAAACCTAATCACAAGATTTAAACAACATTTAGTTCTTTTTTCACCATTTTAAAATATGTTCTTAACACCTTAAATTAATTATCCTTCAAAATTAATAGAATAATAAAACTAACAAAACACTGGGTTGCCTCCCAGGAAGCGCTTGTTTTACGTCGTTAGCTCGACGCCTGTTTTTAGCTAGGTTTGTTACATCTCCGGGTTGTGTAATGTTGGTCGGAGTTAAACATGGTATAAACTTAGGAACAAAACATGCTAGCCAAGAACATTAGTAACAAGATAATAATAACTAAGATAATAATAGAAACTATTCACAATATTCACAATTGCTTAACTAAACAAAACTCAAGCAATGTATTTTTCACGCAACTCCCCTGCAACGGCGCCAAATTTGATGAAAGCCAAACGCACATTCTCTATCCTTGACACAGCTTGGTTTGTCACAACCGTGCCAAGTTAGTGGAAGGCNTGGCAACAAGATTAGATGAAATGGTTTAGTTCCGACTCTAATGATTGTAACTTTCGTTCACAATGTTCAAGTCTAGAATCTAGTTAAGCATAATGATGTTGATCTTAACTTGGTTCTGATTTAATTAGCATAACTTTCGTTCATGTAACAAAGTCCCAAATCAAGAATCAAAACACTAAACAAAACTAGCATTAGGCATGAAATCATTCAAGCAACTCATAAGAAAAGGATAGATTCATATATAATAGTTACATGGATACAAGCAAACTACAATAGTGACCAAAATCCCAACAAAAAGAGGATTAGGAATCCATCTTACAAGAGAATCTCGGAGGCAAGGTTTAGGCACTTACCATGACACGTGCTCACGCTATCATGGCCATGGCTTCGCCGAGCTTCCTAGATCTCCGGCTCCTTCACAAGCCTCTTCTTTGTTCCTAATCTAACCTAAACTAAAAACTACTATGGAAAATGTAAAAGAATGGAGTTTGGGGAGGAAAATGGAGTATGGGAGAGATGTCCCCGAAGTGGTCTCGGCCTCCTCTATTTATAGGCAAAATTTGGGTCCATCGCTCAGCGGTTTTGGAACCATCGCTGAGCGATACAGCTCTTTATCGCTGGGCGGCGGCGCTTAATCGCTCAGCGCCTTATCTCTTCACGCGCTTCATTAAATGCTCCGGCAGCTTTTTGTAGGGTGGCGGTCAGTCGTGTCAGGGCGGCGTCGCAATCTGAGTTGGCTCCAGCTGGCACAATAAATGCGCCGACGCAAGTGGCTGCCGACGTACTTTCGCTCAACGATACAGGTACCATCGCTGAGCTATTCTTCTTTTACCGCTGAGCGGTGACTTGTTCCTCGCTGAGCGATGCGTTCGTCCAGAATCTTCTCTTTTAAGCATTTTTCCAATTCTGCCTTTTTCTTCCATTCTTCATGGGATTATTCTTCATAAATTATGCTTGCATCCATTCTTCAAAATATATTAATATCCTACAAAATGTGGGAAACTCATTAGATAAATCGTTTAAAACATAACAGATAAGTGCCATTTTGATAGGTCAATTTTGTGTAAATTGGGCACTTATCAGGGTCGCACCTACACAGAGGACGGGGGTGTGTCTTCAGCACCATTGTAGAGGATGTCCAACACAACCCATTAGACAACGTTGTCTAGTGAGCGCTCACCAACAGTGTTGCTGTCCACGCCATCGTGCTATGGACTGCACATGGAAGACAGAAAAATCGTATGCAAACATTATGTATACATATACATAATCATTATACACACACATGTGCCAACTTTATTGAATACTTTCCTGTCGACAACAGTGGGTGGGGGGATAGAATGGATGCAGTCTCGTTGATCTCTGTAGTAGGTGGTGTACCATGTTGCAGTGGCGAGTCATCATTGGCGTCTTGCTCGCCATGTTGCGTCAGCAGCAACATGCCATGGAAAACATTAATCTTTGCCATGGCAGTATTGTCATTGAAATCGGTGGGGGATTTGTGTGGCATTTCAACGAATGCCTTCTTTGCAAGCCTCTGCCGTTTGTAGACATTTGTCACCAACGCCCTCGAACTGCTCCCCTGTTTTGTTGATGTTTCCGGCGTGCTCGTTGGCGGGCCCCTAAGCTTGACCCTGAGCTTTTTGGGCCTCCATGGAACAACGCTCACCAATCCGTGACACATAAACAGCAAATGAAATGTTAGGGATCTATTGAGAACAATCATACCATAAAACATAATGTATAAACGTGCTTACCACCGTGCTATTCCACTCTGCCTTGACCATATCCTTCATACGAGCATATGTCCAATACAAGATCCACGATGGGAGTGGATCCGCTTGAAGGTTGAATGGCCCGAACCTCTTTGCGTGGAAGTACATGACCTTGCAGAGTCAAGCGAGAGTGTTAGTCACATACATTACACATGGAAGACAAGTGCACAAAATTTACATCAACACATATGCAAACATTACGGTAAGAGTACAAAAGGATGGACAAAATAGTAGACAAAAACCAAGGAATGCAATTGGAAGATTAGTGAACAAACTCTACAGCAACAGATATGCAAACTTTATATGACACATGTGCAAACTTTATGACAGAGTACAAAAGAAAGGCAAGCACATTACCTCCAACACATAAAGGCATCCACTGATTATTTTGAGTTTATTCTTCCGGTATTGCTGGATACCATGCACGATGCTTTCGTGGATGAATTGACACCATTTGTAACGGCCTGGTTGGTCAACATCGACGATTGCTTCGAGGTATGCCGGCTTTGAAATGGGGCATGTGTTGGGGCACAAGAAGCATTTTAATGCACCCATTAAAAATGCCCGCCAGAAGGTGGGCCCAACAGGACTTTGTCTAGACATTATAATGATCCCGCCGATGGTTTGCTTATTGAACAGGGCCATCATCTCAAAATGCTCGGCACCAAGCTTGGTGAATTGTGCCCCTGCACAGATAAAATGTGCTAGCAGGCTTTAATAATCAACATTGTTTTGATAGTACTTCTAGATGGAAAACATACCATGACATGGAAGGCCCAGTGCTGCACCAATTAGCTTTGTCTTAACATCCACTCAGTCGAATGGAGTGTTAAGGTAATGGCCCTTGAGGTCATAGGAGTCGGCCAATGCAAGCATCAGAGGGTGGTCTACTTGACCACCCTCTATGTCAAGTAAGGTGCCAAAACCCATTTCTTCAACGACATCCTGCTGTTCGGGCGTCAATGCAGAGCATAGATTTGCCAACATCCTGGTTGATTAGCGAGTCTCGATCTTACGCTGCACAAATTTAGAAACAACATTCTGACACAAACCTGACATTATCAAATGAATTAGATTGAGAAAGGCTCGGTGTGTTTTTACCCTTCTGTGCTCAGTGTCGTCGTGTGGTATCCTTGCCAATTCCAAGTCCCCCTTAGCATCTGTAACAACCCGACTTTTTCCCTTCAGTTAAATTGCTATTTAAGGAGGAATTAAAAATATAACAATAAGGAAATGATGAGATATAAATGAAATAAAATTCAAATCTTAATTTTATTCTTGTAATATTAATTAAAATAATAGTTCTGCGATCTTGTGACGTCGGGTGACGTTCGGGTCGAAATTAGGTTATTCTTAGAATTTCTTTACGACTCGTAGGAGTCTGTAAAATATATTAATATGAAATTAAATGTAAGAATATGTCAAATAAGATTTTAATATTAACAAGAATAATTAATAGGTCACAACGGTATGTTCGGAATAATTTTTGGACGTCCGTACATAAATAATTAATGAATAAGTAATAACCTAAAAACACTAAGGGCAAAATAGGAAATATCCATGGCCATGAGACTAAGAAAAAGCCACGGCCAGCTATGCTCCATGCCAAACCCGAAATTACACATGCCAAACACACCAAGAGTATTTCATTTCTTCTTCCTAAGTTCTAAAGTTTCCAACTCCATAAGTGATAAGTGCCCAATTTTCACAATTTTGACGTATCAAAATGACACTTATCTTCAAACTTTTTAAAGATTTATCTAATGAATTCCCCATTTTTGTAGTATATTAATATATTTTGAAGAATGGATGCAAGCATAATTTATTAAAGAATAATCCCAGGAAGAATGGAAGAAAAGGGCAGAATTGGAAAAGTGCTTAAAAGAGAAGATTCTGGCGAAAGCATCGCTCAGCGAAGAACAACAAATTGCTCAGCGCACAGAGAGGAATCGCTCAGCGATAGAACCTGTATCGCTGAGCGAAAGTACGTCGGTAGCAACTTGCGTCGGCGCATTTATTGCGCCAGCTGGAGCCAGCCTGGATTGCGGCGCCGCCTGACTCGACTGACCGCCGCCCTGCAAAAGCTGCCGGAGCATTTAATGAAGCGCGTGAAGAGATAAGGCGCTGAGCGATTAAGCGCTGCCGCCCAGCGATATCAACACAATCGCTCAGCGATGGTTCCAAAACCGCTGAGCGATGGACCCCAAAATCTGCCTATAAATAGAGGGAGGCTGAGGCATTCAAGGCATCCAACCACCACTCACTCACTTCATTCCAATTCCATTTTTCACTTTCCATACTTTACTTAGGTTAGGTTAGAAAGAAAGTTAGGGTTTATAAGCTTTCCTTAAGAGGAAGTGCTGCCGAATTGCCAAACGGTTGCGAACCGTGGTGGAGGTGTGGAGACATTTCACCACTCTTCTCAACTTACCATTGCTCTAAACCCCTGTAAGTCTGTAAACTATCCATGACAATGGATAGCTAACTTTCTTTCATGTTGGGATTGATGTGCTTTATTTCTTAATGTATCCATTGAACTTATGTTTATGATTCCATGAAGTCTTATGATTTTAATGAATGATCTTGTAATTAACGCTTGCTATTGTTAGTACTTTGATTCTTAATTTGAGGCTTGATTGCATGAACGAGAGTTATGTTATTAAGTTACAAACCGGGTTAAGAACAATAGTGTTGTGAATAAGCTTGATTTTATGCTTGAATATTGTGAACGAGAGTTACAACTATTTGAGCTGGACCTAGATCAATTCATTTAGTTCTTAACTGCCATAACTGGAGACCTAGAACTAATCGCATTAACACCCGCTTTAACTTTGAGTTACTTTGTTGAGTTTGTGCAAGACATTGACAACTTAATAAAGGAACTTGTGAACTTAACATGCTTGAGAAAGATGATTAAGTTAAGAACTGGTGGTGATAAAATCTATAAGACTCATAAGTCACATGGTTGCATTGAGAAATATTGTCACTAAGATCCCAACATCTTTCTTTACCTGCCTAAACTCTATCCCATTATTGCTTTCTCTATTTTATTTGCATTTATTTAACATTTATTTACTCATTAAAATATCAAATCACTTCTCATAGCTTAAAGTATTTCAACTACAAGATATTTGTTTTAATCACAATCCCTGTGGATACGATTATACCCATCTATACTGCAATTGGATTCCTCATGAATCTGAAAGCTGTATAAGGATATATATTATGTGAAGAAGATTCTTCCTCTGACCATTGATGGCATGGTTTTGATGAAGACAACAACACCAACAAAAAGCAGAAAAAGGGAAGACTCAAACAAGATCAAAGAACCTCAAGACTCAAGCTGCACATCTTTAAAGGTTCACGATTTTAAACCTAGAGTCAATAGTTAGCACATGTTAAGATGTTAAAGGTTAATGGCTCAAAGTTTTTCAACATAAACATGTCTAACATTTTTCATAAAACCCTAGAAGCATATGGCAACATTTTTCAAAGGGTTTTAACACTTAAACTCGGTTTCTGCATGGTTAATCGATTACCATGCATGTGTAATCGATTACCAGCACTTTGAATTCAAATATTTTTAAGTTTTGAAGTGAGTAATCGATTACCAACCCGCAGTAATCGATTACCACCATTTGAAATTTGAAAATATGGCCGTTTCTTGTGTGTAATCGATTACAGCCTTTGGTTAATCGATTACATGCTCGAATGGGTGTGTTTTTTCATGAAACAATGCGTTGTTTTGCATTGTATGCTTTGGCATTGGTTCATGAACAGACACCACAGCCTATATATTGCAGAATTCGTGCAGAACCAAAGACACACTATCAGAACTTCATTCTTTCATTGATTCTCACAAGTTTTACATGTTCTAATCAAAAGTTCTGATCATAATTTTCAAAGTCTTTTTCAATCCAAACTAAGAAAAGCATTGAGCCTTAACTTTCATATCTTTAAGTGCTTTTCTATTCAGGATTATCATTCCCTGAGTTTAGGATTGTTACAAGGCCATTGTAATTACTTCTTCAAAACAATTTGATTGTTGTAAACACCGTGGTTTTCGGTGTAGTATTCTGATCATCACCGTAGGGTTCGGTGAGGACATTGTGTAACCAGGAGAACGGTTGTGTTCTCTTGTAGTTGTCGGTGTAAGTGCCTCGGGTGTGAGGTTGTACACAACACAAGATTACATAGTGGAAAAACCCTGCCTCAGAAACAGGGGACTGGACGTAGCCTTCGGTTTGTGAAGGTGAACCAGGATAAATTCTCCGGTGTGAATTCTCTTATCCCTACACTTTTACATTCAGCAATTTACAATTTCCGCTGCATTAACAACTTATCTATTTGGGAATTGCTGGGTCTTGTTCTAAAATTGAGGATTAGGGTTTCAAACCTTTCAAAGAATCAAAATCGGTGAAAAACAAGTAAAACCTAATTCACCCCCCCTCTTAGGTTGCTATCTATACTTACATATTAAATTGACGAGAGTGAGAAACTATTGTAGAAAAGGCTTTCAACAATAAGTATCAAAGCTTACTTAGTTTCCTTTGCTTTTCATCATCATCAATCACTTCTAAATTCATGAAGAAGGAAAGCTAGCCTCAAAGTAAAGAGTTTCTCTTCAAGTGGAATCTAAGGAATCAAGGTTACAAACCCTAATCTTCCATAACCAAGGTCAAGAAGCCTTCAAGTAAGCAAGCAAGGCTTGCTTTCCTTTTCTCCTAGCAACAAGAAGCTCTTGAGGAAGTGGGTAACTCTAGTTCCTCTCCTCTTTGATGATTCAAGAGGTGTATGTGATTGTATGTATGTTTGATTGATTTTGTGGTTTATGGACATATATGCATAGAAATGATGTTAGGGTTTAGGAAGACAATTCTGAAGGGTCTTGTGACCTGGATTAGATAAGATTATTATGCTAGGATCATGTGTGAGGCTCAAGCAGGTGCCATGGAAAGCCAAGGAAAGAAAATGGAAGAGAAGAGCAATTCAGTTTTCAGCTCTCGCACAGGGGTCGCTGAGCGATGCTCATGCTTCCGCTGAGCGAGAGAAGCCTTACGTGGAAAGTTTGAACTGATATTTTTGGTAAGGTGGTGGAAGAAAATTCGGGAAAGTTTTAGTCGCTGAGCGATAAGGCTAGTATCGTTGAGCGATATAACCTTTAACGCTGAGCGCCAAGAGTCAAATCGCTGAGTGAACCATCGGTTTTCGCTGAGCGGCTTGAGTCTAAAGAAAAGCTGTTGGCACCCTCTTGAGGTTCACAAACTAGTATTTAATGCTGTGTCCATGATTGATGACTGAATTGTATGCACTTATATGCTGTATGTAAGGAATATGAATGTTACCTGTAATTTCTGATGAAATCTGTGATGTTCCTTGTACTCTTGACACACCTAGTTAAAGGCATGATAGTTAACTCTAAGATAAACAAAGATGCTGACATGAACCATAGGGAACCAGTATGCCATGCTGCAGGTACAAAAATGCTGAAATTCTGAATTACTGTTGTACTGCTGAAAAAGGGCCAATGCCCAACTCTAAACAAGGGCGAATGCCCAACTGCTGAAATTGGCTAAATGCCACATACTGAAAAGGCTGTGATCGTGAAAGCCAGATAACAACCCATTTCAGTAGGTCGGATAGACATACTGAAGATGGAAGCCCGCCACAGGTGGTGTCGATATGGCATACCTGGAGGTGTGCAGTTACCATGCCTATGCATTGTCGTACGAGGGCAAGCTTAGGTGGGGGTACAATACCAGCCCACTGTCGGGGGGTCCCTAGGGCACACGGCAGGTGGAAGCCCACCGCAATAAGGTCCAGACAGTGTCGGCCTATACTGAGGGTGTGAGGTTATTCCGTCATACTAGTGTCAACAAAGAACATTATTATGGTGGGAATAACACCTATTCTGTTATACTGCTGTATTCTGTTATGCTGTTAACTGCTGTTATTCTGTTACTGTTGGTAAGACATACCTATTCTGCTGATTCTGTCACTATATGCAAATTCTGTTATGCTGAATGTATGCTAATTCTGTTGTATTGAATATATGCTACTTCTGTTATGCTGGATGTCTGCTAGTTCTGTTATGCTGAATTTATGCTGTTGTACAATTTAATTACTCTGCATGCTTAGTTCTGCTGTTATGCCGTACCGTCAAGAGCACGCTCAAGACGGATTTTCACGAACTGTTAATCAGCACGAGAACGTAGTAAGCAAGAGTAGTTCCTATATCACAATCTAATGCAAATAAAGCCGTTCAGATAGGCCAGATAATAATTGGTAAGAGATTTAGTCTGTATGTTCACTTAGAAATCTCTGAGCGGCCTGAAATCCGACATAATCTGTTACGCGACTCAGGAACTAAGGTTATTCCACTGAGAACCTACCGTTCTCATCCCCCATTGTTTTGGACTTCAGGTACAGAAGAGGATGAATCTTATTTTGAGGATGCAGAGGAGCCGCCAGCTGACCCATGAGCGGCTAAGAGATAGATAGTTATTGTCTTTTTGCCAAGGACATACTGAGTAGCATTCCAGTAGTCCTTGTATTTTGATGTTGTATATTTCGGATTATGTATTTGATGTTTTGACCGATGTATATATATTGTATAGCTTACACTATGTGACTTTGTATGGCGGACCCAATGTATGTATATTTCTTGGTCTATCTATGATGACGTTATCCGCTTTGTTATACTCATTTTATTCCACCGCATGGCTCTATTTTACTAATTATGCAATGTAAATTGAAAAGTTTAAAACGGGTCCATATTTTTCCTAAGTCATTATTTTACAAGATAACAAGAGGACTAAAGTATTCCGACCAGGTAGAAAACAACCTAGTGAGCTTTGTTTACTACGTACGGGTAAACAGTTAGCTAGGGTGTTTCTGCATCCCTGGCCACTGGTTTGCCATTGTTTGATTTCCTTGATTTCCTTGGAGGAGCCATTTCTACAAGGAACAACCAACATCACTGGATTATGTGCAAATATTATGTGCAGAACGTGCAAACATTACCACGTCATCAGAATCTTGGCAAAGGGGAATGCAAGCAACAAATAGACAGAGTGTGAAAACATTACGTGTAAAATGTGCAAACATTGTGAGCAGAATGTGCAAACATTACCATGTTATGCCATAAGACAACAAACTCTGCACTTCAAAATTGCTTCTGTATATTTATATATGTATTCAAAAAATAACAAGTATATCGCCCATCATATTTGCCCCTAAAGACAAATTCATATATACTAAATGCAACAAACAGACAGAGTGTGCAAACATTATGTGCAGAATGTGCAAACATTACCACATCATCAGAATCTTGGCAAAGGCAAACATTACGCTGAAAGACGTTTGAAAAAAATATATCGTTTGTTGAATCATTACATTTTAAACAAACCTGTACAAAAGCTGAACTAAATAGCAGATCAAACCCTAGATAATCGCAACGGCAGACCATGAACATGGAACATTGCACAAGCACATGTGCTTAGTCGAAATGTACGTAGTGAAAGGATAAATGAAAAAGAAAATGTGAAGATAAAAGAAAAGAATCAGAAAAAGAAATGCACTCACCAGTGTTCTTTTGTCTTCTGGCAATTTCCGCGGTGGAAGTTCACGTAGTAAGCAGCACAACGAACTCGCAGAGAGATATATGTTTGTCCAGAGATGATAGTGAAAACGAAGGAGTGCGAAGAACGAGAGAAAGAACGACGACGACGAAGAGGACGATGTGAGAGCGAGAGAGCGAGAGAGTTTTGAAGAAATCCTAGTTTCTGAGACTCGAAGAAGTTGAAACGAAATGCTATGCAAGCGGAAAGCGTGGCTTCACGCGCAGGGGTGAGAGTGGGGGAGGTAGTGGACGAGGCAGTTATTTAGTGGGGCCCACAGTACACACATACTGGTGTTTGTATGGTGTATGCAACAGGGGTGTACGCGTAGCATCACTGATAAAAGATTAATTGGGTTTACAATGACACCAAATTTAATATACACCTAGACTTTTTATTTTCTTGTTAGCTAAATCAACCATTTTTTGTACCAAAAATGCTACATGTACACCCAATTTTATACACACATACATACACCATTAATAATGCACAAACTTTATTTTCATGAGTGCACAAACATTACAAACTTATAGATGATATTCTCAATTATACTTAATTAAGTGCACAAACATTACAGGCATTAAAACACAAACTCTATGTATATAAGTATAGGGTGTATGTATGGTGTATATTTTTTGGTGTACATGTAGCAGGACTCTTTTTGTATAGCCTTGTAGATCATCGATGAGATGCGTTGTAGACAAAACTTTCAAGAAAAAATCACTACTTTTAATTTATATTAATAATAAAAGGAGATTAATTTTGAATTTTTTTATACATTGTACACTAGTCATATGTCGTTCCCAACCTGAGGTTTGTCAGGTGGTACAGGTTTTGATTTCTTAATTAACCAATATAAGTTGAAATTTAAACCAACTAATAACATGTTTAGATTATCGTTAGGATCTACAAAACCACCATAAACCTCAACTAAAGTGATAAGAACTTTAAGAAGGAATTGCAACTCTATCAAATAAGTTCTTGAAGTTGAACATCAGTAACCATTGTATTGTTTTAAGTCTCATAAATTCTATAATTGTTGTTTTAATTAAGGTTTTAAAAAGTCTTTTTAATTCATTTAATTATATGTAGTCTCTTTCATTGATAAAGTAGTTGCAAGTTTGTGTTGCCTCTAGCTTTTTCATGTTCATTTTTCTTCACCCAAGGAATAGAACTCTCTTTGAAAAATAACCATGGTTATTACTCTCGAGTTAACTTGTAAATCTTACGAGTTTACGATTTCAATACACAAAATCAGTTAACACTCATATAAACTTTTTTTTGGTAAATTCGTACGAGTTTAAATAAATTCTTGATTTAACTAGCGAGTTTACGAGTTGAAATCTATCTACGAGTTTACAAGTTTACCTCAAGATGTATAAATTTGGTAACTTTTTTAGATACTTAGTTGACTTTGTGTGTGTTAAACAATATCTATTGAGTTTCGTAAGCCAATTTTATATGTTCATCATAATTGAGTTATGTTTTATCAAACTATAAAGTAATACATGTACAGAATAAAGTATGACATAACTAAGTGTCATTGTTACGGACCAACCGGCCCCAGCTGCAGCTGATTCTATTCCTAAGAATAAGGAAAAGGGAATCATTTCACTTCCATTCCATTATTCTAGGAAAGGCAAGAAGAGATTAGAAGAGAATTCAAATCCGAATCATATCTGATTTGATAATTTTAAAACAGAATTTGTTTAGCAAATTAGGAAAGCAATTAGTTGCAGTAAAATAGGAAAGAATAAAGTTTTAGCCAGGATTTTCTCTCTCTCTCTCTCGATTATATGAGGGAAACCGTAGGCTGAGGGAAATTATTCAGGATTTTAGACAGAAAAAAAGGGGACCAAGGGATCCATTAACTCCCAGGCTATTATTCTATCTTTCGTTTGTTACTCAGCAGCCCTTGGGCTATTATTTTATGTTTTGCCAGGAAATTCCCCATTGGAATTCCTGTTATTAATCAATAAATTCAGCAGTTTATTCATCCATTCTTATTTTCGGATACCAGTTCTTACAGTCATGCATTAAAATATATTTTATGATATTTTTTTCACTTATTTTATTTTAAAGTTAACATTATTCAATGTCAATTATAAATACAAAATTAAGCATGATTAGTTCTAAATAACATATGAATACAATTCGAGTTTGTTGAGTTACAACCTTGACAATAACTACTTCAAGAGTTTGTCTATGTTGACTACATTTTTCACCTAAACTACCCTTTATCATGCTAAGGGCATGCCCAAACATAAACATGAGCATGAACTGGTGTTAGCTACCTGCAGTATATTTAAACTATTCGTGATAGTTGTAATGAGTGCAACTTTGATCTCCGAAGGGTAGAGCATCTGTCTGAAAAAAGGCAGTGAAATAGAAAGAAAACAGTCAGAGAGCTTGTGAGTCAGACAGAGCAAATTGTTGAAGCATAACAAAAGTCAGATCAGAAGAATCAGAATCATAAAATTTTCATTCAATTTGACAATATTGCAGAGCAAGAGGGCTTACAAGGTCAGGCGCCAATGTTAGTGTTCGTGTGAGTCACGAGAAACCTCAAAATCTCCTATGCTTCCGTGTCTGACTCTCCTTCCTCCTCTTCATCCTCATAATCTTCATCGCTTAATATCTTCGTCTCTGCCAACCATTCCAAGTCATAACCATCGTCTTTGTCACTCCAACCTTTCTCTTGTCGCGGAGCGATAACCCGCTTAATGTTTTCCACCACGGTTTGGAGGCTTTCTGAGAAGGGAGCAGGCACTTGTTCCTCAACATCATCATCTTGGTCCTCACCATCGTCAGCTTGGTCATAATATTTACAGCACGAGAGTGAAAAATCGGCACCATCATCATCTTGTTCCTCACCATCATCATATTGTTCCTCAACATCATCATCGTGGTCCTCACCATTATCAGCATGCTCCTCATATTGTTCCTCACCATCATCATCTTGGTCCTCAAAAGAATCATCATCATCATCTTCTAAGCCACTGCGTGCTGGTGGTGGTGGTAGTGGTAGTGGTTTTGGTGGTGCTGGTGGTGGTGGTGGTGGCGGTTCCCTTGGAGGTATCGGTGCTTCCCCGTAAGTTTCATCAATATTGTTGAACTGACTGCAAAACAGCTTGAAAGCTGACAATATTGAACTACCAAGTGCCTTAACTTGTTCTACGAAGGATGCTCCTCCCTCTTGTATAACAGTGTCCCAGTATCCGAAGGATGCTCCTCCCTCTTGTCCCTCTTGTATAACAGTGTCCCAGTATCTGAAGGATGCTCCTCCCCCTTGTATACTAGTGCCCCCGTATCCGATATTTGTACCCATAAAAAGTGGCCGTCTTCTTATGGACTCAAGATATGGACACGTGAATTGGATATCATCCAAATTTGTTTCTTCCTTGTACACATAAACTCCCCACTGGCTTAGGATCATGCCGGTTTCACACTCTACCTGCACTCTCTTCCAATCACTATTATGTCCAACCCGTGCATCAAGCCTCTCCCACTCCTCATCACGGAATAAAACTCGCAGGTCACACAATAGCACGTGATCTTCAGCAACGGTGAAGATGCGGTAAGGTTGGCATTGGACCCGTACATGCTCACCATCAATGAACAAGTCTAGACCAACATCTTTGTAGTTCGTGTTGTCAAACGCAAATGCTAAGGCCACAACGGGGAACTTGCGGCGTGCCCAAAAGGTGGGGATCCCACCCTGGCCCCGATGATCCAACCAGTTCGGAAGACCTGTTTTGGGCATCACAACTTCTAATCTATTTATCTCTTTAAGCACCTATCACGTCCAAGAGAAAATATAAGTGGTTTATTGAAACTTCTTTGTCTCTTTCTTTTCAATTTTTTACTTTGCAAAAAAATGAAATGAAATGAGTGAGAGAAAGTAGTAAACCTGTGACCATAGCATGCTTGAGGTGTCTGCAGTTAAGGATTTGCAGTATCTTGCATCTACTTTCTGAACAGTAGAAGGCAGTTCAGGAATTTCTTGAAGCCTAAGGCAATAACTCACATCAAGACTTGTCAAGCAAATCGACTGCATAGTGTATGCAGGGAATGATATGAAATAGTTTGATGAAACATTTAATTCTTTCAAGTATGGAAAATACTGCATAATTTTGTGAAAATCTTCATCTGATAGACTTGCATTGCTGAAATGCAAAGCCTCTAAATTTGGCAGGCACTCTGCCATCGGAAGGTTTCCTTTGAAACTTGTTAATGATTCTCGAAGTTGAGAGCATCCTCCAATTTTTAATGTGAAGAAATTTTGCAACTCAAATAAGCTTCTTGGTAGATTTTGTATATTCTTACAACTTGTCATATCTAAATAGCGAAGTCCAATAAGATTATCAAAGGAACGTGGAAGCTCTCTAATAGCAGTACATTTCATACAAATCGTTAATGGCTTTTCGATCTTTACCTCCACTTCAGGGAAGTGTTCAAGCCTTCTACACAAGTCAAAGGAAAGGTATTCGAGAGATGGCAAAGAAATTTTTGGCAGAAATCTTCTTAGCATTTTGCATCCTGAAACACTTAAGTAAACAAGGTTAGGGAGCAATCCAACAGAATGATGAACCTTAACCAGTTTCTCGCATCTATTAAGTATCAATTCTCTTAAATTTTTGGCTCCGGACACATCAGGAAATTGAGTGATGGACTGACAACAGGAGAAGTTCATGTAGGTCAAATGCTCAAATTTCTGCAAAATAAGAATTAATTAACTAATATTGGTATCATTATATCTAAAGTAGGTCAATTCTGAGATTGCAAATAACTAGCATTATACCTAACTTTGTATGATAAGAAGAAGACAAGTAATTGTACCTGAAATGGCTTGTCCAATACAAGAGGACTACAACGTATATTGAAGGGAACAATTTTCTTGGGATAAAAACGTGGTGGGAAAGACTTTGAAGGGTACCCTTTCCAATCAAGCAGCCTTAATTGATTAGGCAGACAAATAGGCCTAGATGAAAAGCTTGTATTCCGAACTATGAGAATTCTAAGCTTCATCATCTTCTCAAAGGCAGTATCAATCCGCTTAACTTCCTTGCAGCCATTAAACTTTATTCCTTCAATTTTTCTATTTCCCTTCAACACAAGAATATGTAACATTAATTATGTAGTGTTAAGTTTAAGGCAGACAGGAGGGGGTTGGGGATCAAAATTTATTAAAATTGTGCTAATGCCTAATGACATGGGATTGGATATTTTGCATGTTATAAATAAACCTTAGTACCCATCATAAGAAGAAAAATAACGAAATAAATAAGAAAGTTTACAATGTTCTTACTGTATTTTCAGTTAGTGCTTCAAGAACATCTTCTCGAAACCATAATCTGCTGCGTTCACCAACTTCTCTTGGCGCCTCCTGCTTAACAATATCTTTACCCATATCCTGTATTAGGTCATGCATCCTCAAGTGACCATCTTCAACAGTTATAAGAGATTTATCAACTAGTATTCTGATACCATCCTCTGTGTAGAACTCACACCCATCTAGTATTCTTTTAACATATTCCACTCTCTGCCCATTGAAGAAGCATGCGACGTCAAGGAAAATGTCCTTTTCATTGCTTTCTAGACTATCGTAGCTTACTCTAAGAATACTTTGAATATCTCTATGAGGATTCTTCTCATATTTGTCCAATGCAGACTTCCACACATTCAAATCTTGACCAATCAAGTTGGAGCCTATAACTTTTAAGGCTAATGGAAGGCCTTTGGCATAACGTATTGCTCGATTGGATAGGTCTTCATAGTTTTTTGCAGGGCCACTCGTTTTGAAGGCATTCTGACAAAAGAGCTCAAGAGAGTCATGGTCATTTAACACTTCCATTTCATGAATCTCTTTGACCTGATGAGCTACTAGTAAATGCTTATCCCTTGTCGTTATGATAATCCTACTCCCAGAACCAAACCAGTCACATCCTCCTGCCAATTCTTTTAACTGTTCTATCTTATCAATATCATCAAGAATTATAAGAACTCTTTTTGCGCCAAGTCTGTCTTTTATTGTAGAGATTCCTTCTTCAACACTTCCCAAATCAAATTTTCCCCCGTCAAGCACTTTTGATAGGAGCATTTGTTGAAGGTGTACTACGCCATAGTCTTGATTTGGAGTTTTTCTGACATTGGAAAGAAAACAACAACCTTCGAACTGGTTTTCAATGGAGTTATACAGAGTTTTTGCAAGGGTCGTTTTGCCAATTCCACCAGTTCCAACAATCCCCAACATGAATGTGCTGTTGTTAGACTCAACATCTAGAAGGGACTTTAGTCTTTTAACTTCAAACTGCAGTCCAACGACGTGCCCGTCAATAGGTAATTTATGATGTACTTTAGTGATGGCCTTGCTAACAATATCTTGAATAAACTTGAATTCGTACCTGCAGTGTATTATATAAATGGTTTTCAAATCATGAAGTTGTTTATGCAAAATTTTATTTAATCTCGATTGATGAGGGTTTATTTCCTCAGAATAATAAGCAAATTAAGCAGCACTGATTTGCACAAGCACATATTATAACCCAAGATATCTATTCAGAACAACAGAAGTAGAAAATAGTGAAACTTTAACGAACAAAAGAGATCAACATATAGATATTTGGTGACATCATCAATAAACTAAATTCTTGTTTGACAATAAACATTTCTACTGATCTAAATCCTTTACCATATCTACTATATTTAAAGGAATTTGAAATTTCTACAGATCTTTAAGAGTGTGTCAGATAGTTATACTAGTAACATAGTACTAGACATTTAGTTGTCTAAAATTTAGGTTGAAAAAAGCAACTGGAAAAAAACCTGTGCATACTTAGGGCTTGTCTAGTTTCAAAACCCATTTCGTATTTTCATTACTTGTTTTCAGAATCCGATTCTCTTTTCAAATTTTCAAGCTTTCAAGTATCTATTTGTTTCCTGCTATACGTACACCAAAAAACTATACACCATACATACACCCTATATTTATATACATAAAATTTGTGGTTTAATGTCTGTAATGTTTGTGCATTTAATTAAGTATAATTGAGAATATCATCTATACGTTTGTAATGTTTGTGCACTCATGAGAATAAAATTTGTGTATTATTAATAGTATATGTATGGGTGTATAAAATTA
The DNA here is from genome assembly GCA_003254905.1 of Nissolia schottii. NCBI lineage: Eukaryota > Viridiplantae > Streptophyta > Magnoliopsida > Fabales > Fabaceae > Nissolia > Nissolia schottii. The sequence continues at coordinate 99,350 of QANU01009433.1, forward strand.
GGTGTACATGTAACATTTTTTGTTTTACTTACCCATCCTTCATACGATGATGATGTCCTGATATGTCGGATACACTGCGCAAGGCGTCTCTCCATTTTTTCACTTTGTCAGAGTCCCGACCAAACCTAGTTTCATGATCTGCCATGGCTTTCTCATAACTATTCCTCTGATACCGTACATCTGCGGGCTCCACTTGGTAGAAAATTGGGCACACCAGCTGTTTCTTTTCCGTCCGAGACTCCATGATCTTGACGAGTTCATCAAGACACCAAGTGGAAGCTGCATAGTTCTCTGAGAAAACAACAAATGAAATCTTCGATTCTTCAATGGCTTTGAGGAGCTGAGGTCGAATTGTTTCTGCTGCCCTCAGATTCTCGTCGTCCATGAAGGTACTGATTCCCTTGCGGTGCAAAGCGTCGTAGAGATAGCCTGTGAAAGTGTAGCGCGTGTCTTCACCCCTGAAACTCAGGAAAACGTGATAGCTACTCTTGGTTTCAGAAGCCGCAACTGGATCTCCCATCTCCCTAATAGCACTAAAAGCAGAGTAGAGCACCGTAACGATGTGCTTTCGTAGAACGAATGATTCACAATGGCATAGATGTTTTCAGTGTTAATTCAATGCACTTCCAGGAAAATGTGCACTGATAAATGTTGACATTGACTTTGACTAATTCTTAACAGCAGGAGGAGATGCAGGACACCATTACAAGCATCCACTTTGATCTCGCCATTTGACTAATTCAGAACGGATTTTTCTAACAACCGTAGTGACAAGATTATATTGAAAAAAATTTAAGACTGTTAAATTTTTTACTGACGTTGAATTGAATGCAATGAAAACCCCCAAGAGTTTTACACTTTTGTTTTGTTAACAAGTACATACACTCGTTTATGAAACTCATTTAATATTCATTCACGTGCTACCATGGTTTTGTTACTGTGAACTGGCTCAATGACAAAGAAGACGCTTTTTGGTTTTACGTGATTGCATTTGATATTAGGGGCTGCGACCTCCCGTGATTAAACGATAAAATATAAATAAGAAACAAAAAATATAATTTAGAGAAAATATTTGTATTATTAAGGGTTATGATTTGATACAATAAGAAATGTTTATAAATAAGTTAAGAAATAAAATCAGAACACAAATCGGAGATAATCTAACTAAATAAACTTTATATCAATGTAAAATAAATCAGAGATATGATAATATTCTTAACATCCTCCCTCAAGCTAAAGCTCCTAGAACTTTAAGCTTGTCACAGTTTGGCGGAGGTGGTCGGGTGAACTAGAAGCAACAGAGAATCTTGTACAGAAACAAGGGTTTGTGTAACATCCCGTGCTTCTACGAGCCGGTAACCTTTCCGTTTGTAGCCGGGAAATGCCGCGGAAGCGAGGGGAGAAGGGTTACACTTCCAAAACCCTGGGAAATTTGAGAAACGGACTAGGTTTAGCTGCTTTATAATTTTCGAGAGTCGCCGAGCGAGTTTCGACTCGAACGGAAATTTCCCGGATACTGAAGAATTCAATCGAATGAATCCCCTAGTATTTGAATGAAAGAATGCCGAGGGAATTCAGTCGAATGAAATCCTCTTCCAATCGAATGAAAGAACTTTGAGGGATTTCATTCGAATGCCTATCCAAATATTCGAATGAAACCTGACAGACTTGAGACTTTCGGGTTTCTAAGGGATCCAAGGGGTACATAATAGTCCATTCTTGTATAGGGAAGCATGCATCATGAGGAATGGGTTGTGTATAGGTGTTAGGTCAACCCTAGAAAATTAGAGGTCGATCTTCTAATGTAAAAAGATAATAACGGAGCTTAGGAAAACGTATATAGTTATATGTAGGAAGCCCTCTCTTGGCAAAGTCTCACAAAGTTGGATTGGTCGATGTGTTACCTTGCCATCCTTACAAGTTTGGATTGAATCAGTCGCCCAATGGTGGATTGATTTGAAGAGGTTAATGACACTGGAAGGTAAAGGATGGATAGAAAAGGTGGAAGTAGAGGAAAGAGCGCTAACCCGGCAAGCCGGTACGCGTACAAAGATAAAGAGCTAACCCGCCAATCTGGAAAGCCTATGGAAAAGATGCACTACCCGGCAAGCCGGTACGCGTAAGAGATCCCCAATGCCCCCATGCATTATACAACTACATATGTATATCTATGATGGAATGAATTATTGTGTATGAGCTTATGCATATATCTTATTATTGGTTTGTGTAATATGTAACGTCAAGGGAACGGCCCGAGACAATTAGTACATTGATAGATAAAATATAAGATTCATAAGCACGCGGCCTTAGTAAGTGACACACACCAAAACGTCGTTAATTTCAATGTGCGATCAAATAATAATTTATAAAACTAAGAAAACCCCAAAAACATAGTACAGGGGCTAACCTAGGTCGTCTCTAAGGAAGCAATTTCCAAACCAATTATAAGTTACACTAACTTGGGGGGTTGAATTGATTGAAAAATAATAAAAAGAAAGCAAAATAAAATGAAGTTAACAATGATAAAAAGCAATATCCTGCATACGGTGTTTCTAGATCAAGGATTAATTGTCATTGGTTTCTAATTAATTATTCATAAGAGGGATGTTGTTTATTGGTTGAAATCTCTAACTAATACGCAATTCACCTAAGAGACTACGATCGTCAATCCCCTAAGCATTTATTAATATAGGAATTAAAACTAAGATCTCAGCATTAAAAACCTATATCAATTATGTTCCAATTGCACAACCTAATTAAATCTAATTAGTTTCCCAAAAAGTTCCCAAATCCTAAATCAATAAATCCTACAATCGTCAAGATCTATCAACCTAGAATTAACCCTAACCAATAACATGCAATCGNTTTTCAAATCATGAAGTTGTTTATGCAAAATTTTATTTAATCTTGATTGATGAGGGTTTATTTCCTCAAAATAATAGGCAAATTAAGCAGCACTGATCTGCACAAGCACATATTATAACTCAAAGATATCTATTCAGAACAACAGAAGTAGAAAATAGTGAAACTTAACGAACAAAAGAGATCAACATATAGATATTTGGTGACATCATCAATAAACTAAATTCTTGTTTGACAATAAACATTTCTACTGATCTAAATTCTTTACCATATCTACTATATTTAAAGAAATTTGAAATTTCTACAGATCTTTTAGAGTGTGTCAGATAGTTATACTAGTAACATAGTACTAGACATTTTGTCACCGGTAGTGCCATTCGAATATTATTTTTGTAGTCATTCATTTCAATATATGAGAAATCTATAAATAAATAGAGATTTTTCATTTTAGTTATGTTACCGGTAAATATACTTGTGCTAAAACATTCACTACGTTCACTGAAACTGTAACTTAAAACCCCTATTATTATTTTAAAGTGTGGTTGCAGTCGTCGTGATGATCTCTTTGCATTTCTATGGTTCTGGTATAAGTTATACATCAAAATATGATTTGAAACACAAAATTACAATTGTATGAGCTGGAGTCTGAGTGGCGAATTCAAGACATTTATAATAATAAAAAAAAGGTCTGAATTCGCCACAGGGTGTGGCAAATTCAGACTCAGGCTCATATAAATGTAAATTTTTTACCTGGACCATATTATCTGGACCATATTATGGAAATAAATCATTTGAGACCATATATATATATATATATATATATGTAATAAATCCCATCGGGATGCCCATTTAGATGTCTGAAATTTAGGTTGAAAAAAGCAATTAGAGAAAAAATATGTGCATGCTTAGGGCTTGTCTAGTTTCAAAACCCATTTCGTATTCTCATTACTTGTTATCAGAATCTGATTCTCTCTTCAAATGTTCAAGCTTTCAAGTATCTATTTTACTTACCCATCCTTCATACGATGATGATGTCCTGATATGTCGGATACAGTGCGCAAGGCGTCTCTCCATTTTTTCACTCTCTCAGAGTCACGACCAAACCTGGTTTCATGATCTGCCATGGCTCTCTCGTAGCTATTCCTCTGATACCGTACATCTGCGGGCTCCACTCCGTAGAAAATTGGGCACACCAGCTGTTTCTTTTCCGTCCGACACTCCATGATCTTGACGAGTTCATCAAGACACCAAGCGGAAGCTGCATAGTTCTCTGAGAAAACAATGAATGAAATCTTCGATTCTTCAATGGCTTTGAGGAGCTGAGGTCCAATCGTTTCTCCTGCCCTCAGATTCTCGTCGTCCATGAAGGTATTGATTCCCTTGCGGCGCAAAGCGTCGTAGAGATAGCCCGTGAAAGCGTGGCGCGTGTCCTCACCCCTGAAGCTCAGGAAAACATGATAGCTACTCTTGGTTTCAGAAGCTGCAGCTGGATCTTCCATCTCCCTAATAGCACCACAAGCAGAGTGCTGTAACGATGTGCTTTCACAGAACGAATGATTCGCAATGGCGTAGATGTTTTCAGTGTTAATAATTCAATGCACTTCCAGGAAAGTGTGCACTGATAAATGTTGACTTGACATTGACCAATACTTAACAGCAGGAGGAGATGTAGGACACCGTTACGAGTATTCACTTTTATCTCACCATTGACTAGTTCAAAATGGATTTTTCTAACAACTGTAGTGATAAGTTTATCTTGAAAAAATTTAACGAAAAAATTTAAGACTGTTAAATTTTTTACTGACATTGAATTGAATGCAATGAAAACCTCAGAGTTTTACACCTTTGTTTTGTTAACAAGTACATGCGCTCGTTTATGAGACTCATTTAATATTCATTCAGGTGCTGCACATGGTTTTGTCACTGTGAGCTGGCTCAATGAAAAGAAGACGCTTATTGGTTTGACGTGATTGCATTTGATACTAGGGACGAGGAGGGAGGAAATTTTAAATTAATTCCGGGTCAGGTCCAGTGAGTTGTTAGGTGGGTATATAGGTTAAATTTTAAAATTTTGGGTCGTTCCACGTGACACGTCACGTCAATGCCGCATCAGCTCCATTAACGGTCACGTCAGCGCCATTATCTCCATCCAGCACAGGGACCAAAATTAAATTTTTAACTTTTACATGGACTAAAACTTTTATAAAAAAATAAAACCAAATATTAAAATTTTATAAGAATTAAAAACATAATTAACCCAAAAATTTAAGACAGTTAAATTTTTTACTGACATTGAATTGAATGCAATGAAAACCTCAAGAGTTGTACACTTTTGTTTTGTTAACAAGTACATGTACTCGATTATGAAACTTATTTAATATTCATTCACGTGCTACACATGGTTTTGTTAGTGTGAACTGGCTCAATGAAAAGAAGACGCTTATTGGTTTTACGTAATTGCATTTGATACTAGGGACCGTGAACTCCCGTGATTAAACAATAAAAAATAAATAAGAAACAAAAAATATAATTTAGAGAAAATATATGTATTATTAAGGTTTGTAATTTGTTACAATGAGAAATGCTTATAAATAAGTTAAAAAAATAAAATCAGAACATAAATAAAAAATAATCAAACTAAATAAACTTTATATCAATGTAAAATAAATTAGAGACATGATAATATTCTTAACATCCTCCCTCAAGTTAAAACTCCTAGAACTTTAAGCTTGTCACAGTTTGGCGGAGGTGGTCGGGTGAACCAGAGGCAACAGAGAATCTTGTACAGAAACAAGGGTTTGCACAGAAATAGGAGTGTTGGACGAAACCAATGGGCTTGGCATAACCAACAAAAGACAACATTGAGAGGCAAGTTGAAGGTAGCAAAAGCAATGACTGCACGGAGACAGCAAAGGCAACAATTGCATAAAGGCAGCAAAGAGGGTCAAAAAGGAAGTAACAAAAAAGGCATATTAGAGAGTTTTACGGAAAACAAAAAAGGAGCGTTTTTGTGAAAAGTAGAGAGCCTAAGCTCTAAAGAGAAAAAGATGGCTCACGTAGAATGTCACGACTCTGATACCATGTGAAGTCCCATGATTAATCAGTGAAAAGTACTAAACAAGGAACAAGGAATATAACTCAGGAAAAATATATTGTATTGATGAGGATTGTGATTTGATACAATAAGAAGTGCCTATAAATAGGCTAAGAAACAGAATCATAACATAAATATAAAATCAAACATAAATCAAAAGTAATCAAACTAAATAAGCATTATATTAATTTAAAATAAATCGGATATATGATAACATTCTTAACCCATAGTAAAAGACAAAGGCAAAAATAATTCCTATTACTCCCGAATCCAATTATGTGTCTCCGGTAATATCAAACACAACCTAAGGGGAAAAAAATGCTAGGTTACTTTTTTTTTTATTCCTAGTAATATAATATTTAAATTTAGAATTCTAGCCCAATTACTATCAACTACTACTTTTTAGCTACTATGCGTCCCTTGTGAAGAGCAAAAATCAATTCAGAGCGAGCACTAGATCTCAAAATATAAGAAAATGCAGCAAGAATTGTCATAATTAAACACCAAATCAATCATTGATTACACTACAAGAAAATTGGATATTACCGGCGGATTTTCTGTCGGTAAAATTCGGTTTTACCGTCGGTTTGGAAATTTTCCGACGGACTTACCGTCGGACACGGGCCGACGATAAAGTGGTCGATGGAAGCCAATTTAGCGTCGGTTGAAAAGGTTGAAAAGGACCGACGGTAATTTCCGTCGGATAAAACAGACGGTAATCGTTTCACCGAATAGCCTAACTGGGCCGTATTACCGTCGGAAATAACAGACGGTAATAATAATATTTTATTCTATAATTACCGTCGGAAATAACAGACGCTAATACTAATATTTCATTCTATAATTACCGTCGGAAATAACAGACGGTAATAATATTTTATTCTATAATTACTGTCGAAAAATGTCGACGCAAATCATTTAAAACTCTTTAAGTTTACCGTCGGCTATAAGCAACGGTAAAGGTAATAACATTTTATTAATTAGTTTACGTCGGAACAGTTGTCGATGGAATAGTTTGATTTATCGACGGTAAATGTTTGCTGATTACCGTTTGTTATAACCGACGGTAATAGCCCATTTGATACCGTCGGTTATAACCGACGGTATATGAAAAAGTAATGGTTTTTTTAAAATACATTTATTAGTGAATAATAATTTTATTTATTAAATAATATTATTAGGTAATTATTATTTATTAAATACATTTTATAATCAAATTATTATTAAATAATTAATAGTTAAATAATCGTATAAATAAATATATTTATTAAAATAATTATTATTTAATAAATAAAATTATTGCAATTTTAATTAGTAATAGAAATAAGTATAAAATAAGTTTAATTAATACTAAATAGTTGTAAATTAATTAATTTAAAATTTATTTATTTTTTCCGTTAAATTTTAGAGATTTCATAAAATTTTATATTAAAAGTTTTTTAATCAATTTAAAATTTCTGTGGTAAATTAAATAGTAAACAATTAATGTTAAATAATTTTAATCAAGTACATAATCGTAAAAACAAATAATGTAAATTATTTTTTTTAATGACACCGTATATGGAAATTTATAGCTAATAAGTAAGTAGATATTTATTTGGTTAATAATAACATGTTAAATAATAAAAATTGACGAAGCTGTAATAATAGAAAATTTTACACACGATAAGGTGGTGACATAAAGTGACAAGTGACAATTAAACTGCTTATATTATGTATGTATATATATATATATATATATATATATATATATATATATATATATATATATTCATGGCAGTTAAACTTAACAAATAATTGACATAATAATATACATCATTGTATGTTTAGATTCATTAAAAGAAATTTAAATTAGCAATTCATCAAAAATAATTACAAAGATTAGCTAGTCTGACGTTGAAAGATAAACATCATCATCAGTCTCATCAGAATTTAGTTCATCGTCAAATTCTTCTTCTTCTTCTTCTTCTTCTTCTTCTTCTTCTTCTTCTTCTTCTTCTTCTTCGTCGTCATCATTGCCGACATCACCAGTTGATTGTTGATAGAGATTAGAAAGTTGGAATATTTCTGGTTCGTCGTTTGTTGCTAACAATGTGCTCGTGTCTGTTGTGGGAACAACTCGAGTTGCGGGAATTGGATCTGGCACTTGATACGGTTGATCATTCGTTGATGCCTCCGTTGACTCCAATCCATCCATCTCAATGCGGCCACTCGGTTTGCTTTTGATCACAACTTTCCAGCTTGATTGAGTAGGTCCTGGATAGCTTGCGTAGTAAACTTGTTTCGCTCTTTCAGCAACGATGAATGGGTCATAACCATTGTACCGCCTTCTATGATTAATCTCAGTAACGTAGTAATCTGGATGAGTCCGTGTGCCATTTGGGGAAGGATCGTACCAATCACAGTAGAAGAGAACAACGTGGTTAGATGGACCATTGTGTTTATATTCTAATACAAGTATCTTTTGGAGCACTCCATAGAAATCAACGCTTGGTCCATCAGTATTAGAATATTCACCCTTGACACAAACTCCACTGTTGTCTGTATTTTGATTAGTTGACCATTTATGTGTGTGAAACTTGTATCCATTAACAAAGTAAATGGGCCAGCTAATCACTTTGTTCATTGGTCCCTATGTCAAACTCATCAAGTCACTGTCGTTTGTAGAATTATTTTGCACCTAATGAAATCCAGGTTATAAAGTTTTATTAGTTAAGCTTAATTGATGATGGTATGTAAAGTATTTCTTTTAGGTAAAGTAGAACATATAAAATCTATAAAGACATACATAGTTTGCAAACCATGAAGGGAACATTTGATTGTTGTACTCATCACCAAATTCGCGTCGAAACATCCTGCGATCATGCATCAGTTGGTAACAAAACAAAGGTTAAAGTACTGTATGTTAATCAAAATTAATTTATGAAAATATATGGTTGAACGAACTTACTCGTAGTAGGGAAGTACTTCTTCGCAGTTGAGCAAAACAACTAAGTGAGCCGCTTCCTTTTCTTGCCCACTCAACCAATAGTCATTTCCTTTTCCTGCCGGACGACTAGTTTGATTGAATATAGAAAGGGTCGACAGAGTAGGCACTCCTCCACCATCGTCGTTACGTCCGACCGTGGTTCTACAGCAATCAACAGTAGCAGCAAAGTAGTACGAACAGAAGAATGAAGTTTCTTTTGTCAAGAATGCCTCGCATATCGACCCCTCAATCCGAGATCTATTCTTAATGGTCCTCTTGAACACTCCCATGCATCTCTCAAATGGATACATCCACCTATACTGAACCGGACCACACATTCGACCCTCGTAAGGCAAGTGTACAGGCAAATGCTCCATGACATCAAAAAAGCTGGGAGGGAACAATCGTTCAAGCTGGCAGATGATGATCGGGATGTTGTGTTCCAGGAGTAGGAGGTCTTGAACATTAACTGTGGACGAGCACAATGTCCTGAAGAAGTGACTTAATTCTCTTAGAGGCTTTGACACGTTCTTTGGTAACTCTTTAAACGCAATTGGCAGCAAACATTGCATAAACACGTGACAATCATGACTTTTCATTCCAACCAGCTTTCCTTGGGCGATATTCACGCATTGAGCCAAGTTCGATGCATAACCGTCAGGCAACCTAAGAGTCTGCAACCAATGAAGAACACGTTGAACTTGTTGCTTGTTTAGTGTGTAGCAAGCCTTCGGCTTGATGACACGACCGCTAGAAATCTCTTGTAAATTCAACTCACGGCGTCTGCAAACATCTTTCAAATCCATTCTTGCCTTCTCGTTATCCTTGGTTTGATCAGTTTTCATGACAGTATGCATTATATTATCAAACACATTCTTTTCAATATGCATAACATCAAGACAATGACGAACTAGATTATCTTTCCAATACGGCAAGTCCCAAAATATGCTTTTCTTCGTCCAGTTATGTTGTTCTCCGTAACCTGGAAGCCTAACATTTCCACTGTCAGTTATCTTCGGAAACCGTCTTACCCGCCTCCAAATGTCCATGCTAGTTAATCTTTGTGGAGGCTGAGCGTTTTCAATTTTGTTCTTCCGGAATCCATACTTACTGTTCCTATAAGTGTGATCAGGATCCAAGAATACCCTATGACAATCAAACCATGATTGTTTTCCTCCGTTTGGTAGCCGGAATGCATTAGTGTCTTCCATACAAACTGGACATGCCAACCTACCCGCTGTCATCCATCCAGATAACATCCCATAAGCAGGAAAATCGTTAATAGTCCACATCAAGCACGCCCTCAGCATAAAATTTTGTTTCATGGACACGTCGTACGCAAGAACACCTGGGCTCCACAACATGTTCAATTCATCAATCAATGGTTGGAGAAAAACGTCAATCTTAGCTTTTGGGTTGGTCGGCCCCGGGATGACGCAAGATAAGAACAGATAGGGATCTTTCATGCACATGTGAGGGGGAAGATTATACGGCGTAACGGTTTACTGAATTGATTATTAGGAGAAAAACCATCCGAGCAAAGACCTAATCTGACATTCTGAGGATCTGCAGCAAAGTCAGGATAAACCCTATCAAAATGTTGCCACGCTTCTGCATGAGATGGGTGCGTCATATTACCATCATTTCTCTTGTTGTCGTAGTGTCACCTCATGTGTGGTGCTGAGCTCATCGATGCAAACAATCTTTTCAGCCTTGGGATCAATGGTAAATAATGCATTCTTTTGTACGGGATTTTCTTATATCTCCCAGGACCAACTCTTATTGGTTTAAACCTAGCAGCGCCACAAAATCTGCATTCAGTTAAGTTTGCCTCGTCCTTATAGTACAACATACACTCCGCAGGACAACAGTCAATCTTTACGGACTTCAGCCCAAGTTTAGAGAAAATTTTTTTGGCTTGATAAAAGTTTGACGGTATGTCACAATTAAGGGGTGTTAATTCTTGGATGAATGAAAGCCACTGATCAAATGATCTCTCAGATTGATTGGCACCAGACTTCATAGACAACATCCTAACTGCCGTAGATAACTTCGTATGTGCAGAGCCTTCCCATATCGGGGTATTTGCTTCTTGTAATAGACTGTAAAAGTTGTTAGCCTCGGTGTTAGGTTCTTCGTCAAGCATGGCTCCGTCGAAGGCATCGTTAACCATTTCAGAAAGTCTATCATTGTGATTAAATTCAAACCCTCCTGTTTCTTCGTCTTCTTCAACGCGTGTGTGACTTGTACTTCCCACTGAACAGTGGCTCCTACTAAACTCATTGACACCGTTGCCATCCACTTCTCCGTGGTCAGTCCAGATCCAATAGTGCCGCTCAAATCCATTCTTATACAGGTGCAGTTTAACTATTTCAACATCCAGAATTTTACAGCGCTTTCACAAAGAACACGGACATCTAATGTTTTGCTCAGCTAGTCTAGTTGCAGATTTCATACAAAAGTAGTCGACGCCCGCAAAAAATTCCGCCTTGATCACACCTCGGTTCTCATATAATCGATCGTACATCCAAAATCTATTTGCGGGAATCATGACCTTTTCAAGGATCCTACATGCATGTAGATGAAATTATTGAAGTTCTACCCTCATTATTTTAATTTCACACAACATTTCCTAAACAGTTCTAAAGCATAGGCCCTCCAATCTCCGCAAACAACATATAATCACCGTTGCCAGCACATCAATGCAAACAATGTCGGAAAGAAACGCTAAGCGTTCCTTCCCCCAGTCCAGCCATACAACTCCAATCCTACAAATCTATCCTATGAAAATAAGTCTCTATATATCCTAGTTAAGTTTGAGTTGAAGAGACATACCGAAATATCGTTGTCCTAACCAATGAGCAAGTTGCTTGTTCAATGTCCCTTGATCTTCAACACCTCCAGATTGTACAAGTTGATGGCAAAAATTCATTCCCATTAGCCAAAACATAAACATAGACATATACATAATATCATTCAAAAAATTATTCCCACTAAAAAATAACACAAATAAACCAAAGCAAACTCAACCACACAAATTCATAGCACATGAACCATGAAGAATAACCAATGGTTATGTTAACATCTGCTCAAGAAAGATGAACCACGAATAAGTTTAGGGTACCTGAGAACGTAGTAGATTGAATAGTGATGAGAGCGGAGTGATAAAACAAACGGGAATGTGAGAATCCAGAGCTTTAGAGAGTGGAACAATGGGGAGAGTAAGAGAGGATCGGATTTGAGAGGTAGGGAGAGTAAGAGAGGAAGAGGAGTGGGGAGAAATGAATGAGGAGAAGAGAAAGGAAAAACTCTTTAAGTTTTCAGGTCTCTGACTTACCGTCGGATCGAACCGACGGTAATAACAACACAACAGACGGTAACAGTCGCGGTCCAAACGCACCATATCATTAAAGCACTTACCGTTGCAATTTACCGACGGTAATTTATGAACCTAAACGACGCGTTTAGTATAGCATTGTTTCCGTCGGAAACAAAATCTTTCCGTCGGAAACAAAATTACGAGGCGCCACTTTTTGGCGCCATATGAATTTTTTTGCGCCATGTACCGTCGCATTTAACCGACGAAAATTTAAGGCGCCATTTACCGTCGCACTGAACTGACGGAACTTTTGGCGCCATTTACCGTCGCACTTAACCGTCGATAATACCCTAACTATTTACCGTCGCTTGTAACCGACGATAATACCCTAAACGATAATGCCCTTAATATTTACCGTCGCTTTTAACCAACGATAATACCCTAACGTAGCACCTCATTAGCGTCGCCATTAGCCGACGATAAAACTGTTAAATTATTTTTTTTTTTTAGGTTTTTTTTATGTTAACATGTTGTCTACTAGTTGATACCACCCATACTTTGATTGATTTATCCGAATAAATAATTAAATACAAATTAAATTACTCGAATTTAACAACTAATGGACGGTAAACATAATATTAAAAGGTTTAACATTTATTAATTACAAAAACTAAAAGAAAGTTAAAAATAATAATTAGTACGGAAATTAATTAGATAAGTTCACCGGAATTTAACAAAAACTACAAAAAACAGTAAAAAAGATCCTAAGAAGCTGGTGGCTGCTGGTCGTGCTCATCGTCCTCAGACTCATCATCGGAGTCAGAATCAGAGTCGAAGCTAGGAAGCTGGAATGGTGGCTGATCCTGCGTGCTGGTCCCTGAAGCTGAGCCACTGAAAATGCGCATAAAGCCCTTCATCGTGTCAGTGAGCTTCTTCATCTTGTCCTTTTGCCTCTTATGCTTCTTATTCGTCCTCTCCTGTGCTGCCGCCCATTTCACCGCCTGCTGCTGCATCTCCTGGTTCAACTTGAACACAGTCTCTCGGAGTTGGTCATTCTCTGCGGATACACTCACAACTGACCCAGAACCAGAGCTACCGATGGGGTTCCCCTTGACGGTAACACCGAGCTCTGTGCCTCGGCCGTAAACCCGATTACGGTTTCGGCCGCCAGCCACCTGGGTCCATATCGCCTCCTCGTCGATAGGCGGAGGTGCACTGCTACCCTATTCTGTACTTTGACTCCGCTGAGACTGAGCCTGTGTTAATGCTGCTTCAAATGCAGCCTACATAAAAAAATGGACGGCCATTAATTAACGATATTATAGTTCAGTTAAAAAAACTAATAAGAATATTAATATGCTTACAGCGGTTTCCTCCGAACATGCATCAACCCACTTCGTCTTGTCACTCTTATAGGTGTGGGTCTCGCGGAATAGTTCCGCCTCTGTCAGCGGCCGGCCGAAGTTTTTTTCCTGCACATTAAATACCAACCATTATTTTAATTACCTAATTTATTAAACTGGCGAAAAAAGAACAACCCACTCTGACCGTGCATCATAATTACCAGTCGAGCCCGCGTGTCCTGCAAGCTGGCAGAGCCTCCTGTGTGGACGTTGCCACCACGACCCATAGTTCGTGCACGCTTCGAGCTGGCAGACCGGGCCTTGTACTCCTCAGTGGCCCAAAAGTGCTTCAACTCCCCGAGCTGCTCGCCTGTGATCTATTCGGGGGCGGGGGTCTTCCCTTTCTTGATGTGCGTATAAAGTTGTTGCAGGCGCCGTCCAGCTCGGTAGTTGAACGCCTTCTTTGCAGCCTCAAGCTCTCTCGGATCAATGGTAAAATTTTCCTGCAAACAAATATCACAATTATATAAAATAATTTATTAATTTGTTATTACATAATATCAAGACAATACCGAACGACAACATATATATTACCAACCTTGAAAGCGTTGAACATCCGCTCCTTCTCCTCGGGACGGAGATCCTGCCACTTTCTAACAAAACGGTGATAACATTTTTTCACCGTATCCGTCACAACTCGCTTTGCCAACCGGTGCGGAATGAACCTACAAAAGACATCAAACTGAAACATGGTAAATAATTATTTAATTAATAATATCAAAGTTTAATTAATAAATTAAATTACGATAAATTCATTACATACTCGCTGGCTTTACCATCAATTTGCAAAATGGGCCGATCCTCGGTCGAGGATGAGTTAGTGCGCAGGTCACCACCAACACGACCACTCGACCCAGACGGCTGCTGAGCCTCGGGCTGGGTCTCATTAGGGGAAAAGGCTCGGGGAGGTTCGTCCGAGTAGTCCCCGAACACTCTTTCGCCTTCCCCTACTGCCGGCGACTGCATGAAACTGAGGGGAGGATGGTCGCCTGGAGTCGATAGCCCTGGTGTGGGCATAAAACCAGCCCCTGTCGGTGACTCGGACGAACGGGGCGACGTCTTGCCTCCCCTCCCTCGACCAGGGCGTCGTGAGGGGAAGTACTCATTCACCTGCTTCTTTCC
>QANU01009433.1:114888-153486 GCA_003254905.1 Nissolia schottii
TATATATATATAACATATATAATATAACATATTATAAAGATAACATATTATAAATATATATATATAGCACACATACAACACACATATACACACACACACACACACACATATATATAACATATATACACTACCTATATACATATTATAAATATATATATATATATATATCGCATACATACAACACACACACACACACACATATATATATATATCTAACACACACAACCTATATATATATATATATATAACATATATAATATAACATATTTATAACATATTATAAATATAACATACACTACTTATATATATATAACATATATAATATAACATATTATAACATATTATAAATATAACATACACTACCTATATATACATATTATAACATATATAATATAACATATTATAAATATATATATAGCACGCATACAACACATATATATACATATATAACTGATATTCTCCCACAAAGGTGGTAATAGTTTTGAAATAAGAATAACTGTCTTGAACTTCTTTAGGAAATATTGATAACATTGGTCCCATTTGGTTGAACCAATGTAGTAACCATTTTGGGAATTTTAGCGATATTTCCTTTTTAAACCATATGAACTAGGAATGTTGATAGGGCTTATAGTAAAAGGTATTGTACCAGGCTTCTATATAATCTTGATATGTATATTGAGGAGGATTGAAATTTAGAGAAAATGGTTTGGGTTTATGGATTTCTTGTCCCCAATCCTGAAGGGACAGAACCTTAAGAATCTTGACCTTTGAATGGAGGATAGAACCAGAGGGGTCATCCTTATGAACAAGTTCGACTGATTCAGTATCAATCAAGATGAACTCATAAAATAGTCTTGTCTTTAGTGAAGTATGGGGAATGTATTGAAAAGGTGGAGGAAATATTATTTGGGCCACTTCTCTGGGTGGCCTTTTTTGCCATTCTTTTTCAACTACTGCAATGGGCAGTAGATCTTCTTTTTCTTGGTATTGGGGTTCAATTAGGGCTGATGAAGGGCGGCTAGGGTTGCCAGTTAAGGTATTGTAATAATTAAGGGGTGTGAACCGGTTTTGACTGGGGTTTTGAGAAGTTTGGCTAGCGGATGGTGCAGTTTTTGTAACGTCAGAGTATGGTCGGAAGGACCGTATGGTTGAACTTGGTCCGGTAGGACCTATAGTAGGGCGTATTGCACTGAGCCCAGTGGGCCTTATTGTACTTGGTATTGAACTAGGGCTTTCACCCACAACAGAACTAGCTTTTGATCTTGATTTTGAGGATTCAGAACCCAGAGGGGTTCCATAATATTCTTTGGTCCTTTTACTGTCGCTCATTTGATCCCTGTAAAAACTCTCTTGTGAGAAAATCTGGTAAAGTGTTTGTCTCTCCTTTAATGTGTTGAATTTCAAAATCAAAACAAGATAATAATGATTGCCATCTGGCAAAAATATGTTTGGAAACCAAGTTTTTAACATCCTTTTGTAAAACAGATGGGGCTGCTTTGCAATCAGTTTTGATAAGAAAGCTTTTATTAAACAAATCATCTTGAAATTTCATAACGCATAAGACTATTGATAAAACTTCTTTTTTGACCGTAGAATACTTCTGTTGAGAGGAATGCCAGATACCCGAATGGTACCTAACAATTTGTTCAGTATTGGAATCCGGTAATAGTTGTTTAAGGATACCTCCATAACCTAACTCAGAGGCATCTGTTTCGATAATAAGGCGGGCTTCTGGGTCTGGAATTCCTAAGCAAGGAAGTGTTTTTATCATGGTTTTAACCTGAATGACTATTTTAGTCATACTTTCATCCCATTGGGGAGGATTCTTCTTTAGTCTTTTGTAAAGAGGGGCACAAATAACTCTAATATTGGGAATGAAGTCGGCCACATAGTTCAGACACCCTAAAAATCTTTGTAACTGGGTTTTGTCTAAAGTTTGATTAGGAAATTTCGAGGCAAACTCCAGAGATCTTTGAATGGGAGTTATAGTTTCATGATGGATTTCAAATCCTAAGAATTTAACTTTGGTTTGGAAAATCTTTATTTTCTTAGCTAATACAACCAATCCATTTTCTTTGATGACTTTAATAAAGATTTCTAAGTGTTGAACATGCTAATTTATTCCCTTTGAAAATACTAACACATCATCAAGGTAGACGATAGTAAAATCCATGTGGGGATAAAAAATATNCTGATTTTGACCGATTCATTCTAAGGCGTACTGTCGATCCTTCTTCTATAATATCTCGCACCTGAGTATTATAGATGTCAGGTTCCTCAATAGCATCTTCAAATTTCCATTCCTCGGGCATATGAAGAAGTGCTTCTTGATGAGACAGTCGTTTGGGGGTTTGTATTTTAGATTTTGACAAATTGGCCTCAATTACTATAGTTTCATTACGGCTTGAGGACCGTAACGCCCTATAACCATAATCAATTTTTGTAACCTTATAATATATTCTGAATATTATTTGAAAGGTTCCTCTATCCAATTTTACAGTTCCTGGGGGAACTTGGATATGTAACTTTTGAGATGATGCCGTATATTCATTTTTAAGATCCATTGAAAAATTAGGATAGCAATTAAAGAAGGCTGGCCCATCATGCAGGTTGCTTTCCATAATTGCTAGGAGTTGATCTTTAAATTTTACTAGTCTATGATCTCTTAATAATGATACTAGGGGTAGGCTTACTCCTATCCTATAGTTGGGTTTTACCGCTACTTGGATTAAACCTAAATGGATAAAGTTAAATCCTTTAGACATATGTTGATCTAGGTCTTCTTGGCTTAGAAGATCTATAACTTGATCTGCCCCTGTTCCAGGGTAATTATGTTCTATCATATGGATTTCTTCATTGGCTACCGAGAATAGTGATCTTGATTTATAGATTTCTTGAGGTTTTACTTTGGGTAGTGACCAATTTTGAAGAGAGTTTTCTAATTCTGCAATTTTTAATTCTTGCTTTTTTATGTTTGATGAACTGGCTTCTCCATGGTTGGAGCTAGAAGGCTGGTTCGGATCTCTAACTATCATTTTATTGTTTTTTCCCAAGTTTAAGTCACTCAAGGTTCTTATCACATTTTTAAACTTTTGTCTGTACCCAGCCCCAATCTTCTATAAGTTGGGAGCTCTCTTTCATTACTACTCAGAGCGAAAAACAGACACTCCTTCCTCTGAGAAAACTTGTATGANCACTACTACACCCCCTTAAGAAAAATGGGTAAAAGGTTTAAAAAAGGGTAAGAGTTCTTTGAATAACAAAAACCTAAGAATAGCAATAAACCTAGCAGTTATTGATCTTTACCAGAGCCTACTTGGCTCTGATACCAGAAGCGCGCAGGATCTAGTCAGTTTCGTTACCATAATCAGAGTCGTCAAACAACTCATAATGATAATCAGAGGCGGAAGGAGGGGAAGAAGGTTCAGATCTAAACCCGTTATCTGGGTCGTTGTACAGGTATTCTAGTTCTAATGGAGTTGAAGGAGAAACAGGAGTGGATTGAGTCCTGTTTAGGGTTACTGTAGATGGTAGTAGGAGGTTAATGTGTCTTGGGTAGAAGGCGTTAGGCCAATAAAACAAAGGATATTGAACAGAATCAGATAATCCCAAAAACCAGTGGGTATTATAGTCAAAATCTTGTAATATTAAAGGATCTGGAGTAAAGAAAATACAATACTGATTATCAAAAGTTTGAACAATTTGATAATAATAATATAATCGACAAAATATTGAGAATAATGAAAGTAGTTGATTTATGCGAAACAGATATCCTTCAATAATAAGCTTGTAAAGAAAGAAAATCATGAAAGACTTACAAAGCAAGGCGATTTAAAATTTGATTGATCTTTAATTCTGCAAGATAGCTCATACAAGTTTTCTCAGAGGAAGGAGTGTCTGTTTTTCGCTCTGAGTAGTAATGAAAGAGAGCTCCCAACTTATAGAAGATTGGGGCTGGGTACAGACAAAAGTTTTAACAGTAGTGGGAAACATAATAATTACTCTTTTGACAATTTTGATAAAGCAAAAGTAAAAGTACAATTATTGTAAAACTTTATGTCGCTTCTTCTGTAAGGAATCCGCGTGCTCTCAACTTTATGTTCCATCCTTCTTTTTCTGTTTGTCGTCTTCTGCCGACACCGCTGAGTGGTTGTTGGCAGGTCTTGGTTAATGATGACTTTACAGGAAGGGCATCCCATAACAGTCGTCTTCATTGTCTTGTAAATAATTTGAAGAGCTGGAGGCTTCTTCATCGGGATCTGACTCAGAACCAAAGGAAGTCTTCTTCCAAGTCTTCTTCATGTCTTGAGAGGAAGTAGCAGAGGCCAGGGCGGCCATCAATTGTGCCTTCTCGGCTGCAAATTTCTTGTCTTGATCGGAAATTTGTATTGGGCTTTCAGGGGTTTTTCCCTGTGAACTTATTTTGAACCATTGATCAATTTTTTCTTTTTTAAGTAAATCAGTATTGAACTTTGACCACCATTTTACTCTTATTGATCGGACGAGCATCAGAAGTCCTGAGTCGTCTTTAATTTTTGCCGTGCTATAATCCCAAGACATGATCCTGGTTATAGCTTGGCTGGCCACAAAGGAGATAAACTGATATTCTCCCACAAAGGTGGTAATAGTTTTGAAATAAGAATAACTGTCTTGAACTTCTTTAGGAAATATTGATAACATTGGTCCCATTTGGTTGAACCAATGTAGGAACCATTTTGGGAATTTTAGCGATATTCCCTTTTTAAACCATATGAACCAGGAATGTTGATAGGGCTTATAGTAAAAGGTATTGTACCAGGCTTCTATATAATCTTGATATGTATATTGAGGAGGATTGAAATTTAGAGAAAATGGTTTGGGTTTATGGATTTCTTGTCCCCAATCCTGAAGGGACAGAACCTTAAGAATCTTGACCTTTGAATGGAGGATAGAACCAGAGGGGTCATCCTTATGAACAAGTTCGACTGATTCAGTATCAATCAAGATGAACTCATAAAATAGTCTTGTCTTTAGGGAAGTATGGGGAATGTATTGAAAAGGTGGAGGAAATATTATTTCGGCCACTTCTCTGGGTGGCCTTTTTTGCCATTCTTTTTCGACAACTGCAATGGGCAGTAGATCTTCTTTTTCTTGGTATTGGGGTTCAATTAGGGCTGATGAAGGGCGGCTAGGGTTGCCTGTTAAGGTATTGTAATAGTTAAGGGGTGTGAACCGGTTTTGACTGGGGTTTTGAGAAGTTTGGCTAGCGGATGGTGCAGTTTTTGTAACGTCAGAGTATGGTCGGAAGGACCGTATGGTTGAACTTGGTCCGGTAGGACCTATAGTAGGGCGTATTGCACTGAGCCCAGTGGGCCTTATTGTACTTGGTATTGAACTAGGGCTTTCACCCACAACAGAACTAGCTTTTGATCTTGATTTTGAGGATTCAGAACCCAGAGGGGTTCCATAATATTCTTTGGTCCTTTTACTGTCGCTCATTTGATCCCTGTAAAAACTCTCTTGTGAGAAAATCTGGTAAAGTGTTTGTCTCTCCTTTAATGTGTTGAATTTCAAAATCAAAACAAGATAATAATGATTGCCATCTGGCAAAAATATGTTTGGAAACCAAGTTTTTAACATCCTTTTGTAAAACAGATGGGGCTGCTTTGCAATCAGTTTTGATAAGAAAGCTTTTATTAAACAAATCATCTTGAAATTTCATAACGCATAAGACTATTGATAAAACTTCTTTTTTGACCGTAGAATACTTCTGTTGAGAGGAATGCCAGATACCCGAATGGTACCTAACAATTTGTTCAGTATTGGAATCCGGTAATAGTTGTTTAAGGATACCTCCATAACCTAACTCAGAGGCATCTGTTTCGATAATAAGGCGGGCTTCTGGGTCTGGAATTCCTAAGCAAGGAAGTGTTTTTATCATGGTTTTAACCTGAATGACTATTTTAGTCATACTTTCATCCCATTGGGGAGGATTCTTCTTTAGTCTTTTGTAAAGAGGGGCACAAATAACTCTAATATTGGGAATGAAGTCGGCCACATAGTTCAGACACCCTAAAAATCTTTGTAACTGGGTTTTGTCTAAAATTTGATTAGGAAATTTCGAGGCAAACTCCAGAGATCTTTGAATGGGAGTTATAGTTTCATGATGGATTTCAAATCCTAAGAATTTAACTTTGGTTTGGAAAATCTTTATTTTCTTAGCTGATACAACCAATCCATTTTCTTTGATGACTTTAATAAAGATTTCTAAGTGTTGAACATGCTGATTTATTCCCTTTGAAAATACTAACACATCATCAAGGTAGACGATAGTAAAAATCCATGTGGGGATAAAAAATATCATTCATAATGTTTTGAAACGATAGTAAAATCCATGTGGGGATAAAAAATATCATTCATAATGTTTTGAAATTCACTAGGAGCGTTTTTTAGCCCCTGTGGCATTACATTCCATTCGTAATGGCCAAAGGGTACGACAAATGCGGTCTTGTACTTATCCTCCTCCCTCACTGAAATTTGGTAATAACCAGATTTCATGTCAAATTTGGAGAAGATAGTAGCTCCATGCAGTCTTTTTATTAAATCATTTTTATTAGGTAGAGGGTACCTAATCCATTTTAAGACTTTATTAAGGGGTTTATAGTTAATTACTAGCCTAGGAGCCCCTCGTTCTTGCTCGGAGGCGTTCATGACATAGAACCCTGCACAACTCCATGGAGACTTAGCAGGGCGGATTAAGCCTTTGTCTAAGTATTCTTGAAGTTCCTTTTTACAATAGTGAATATATTCTTTATTCATTTGAATAGGCTTAGCTTTAGTGGGAATGTTTTTCTCATCAAAGTTATCTATGTATGGTAAGGAGATTTCATATTTTTTCCTATGCCAGAAGGCTGTCGGATTTTGCTCACAAATTTCTTTTTCAATTTTATTTTGTAGTTCTGTAATAATGTTTTGAATATTAGGGGACTTAATTTGTTGTTCAATTCTTTGATATTGAACTTCTTTGTTGAGCATATTAATATGAGTTTGTTTCTTTTGAATCAGATTAATTTGTTTGACTGATAATTCTTGTAGACTGTGTACCTCTCGACCTTGTGGAGGCCCGAGGAAGTCAAACATAACTTCTTGTCCGAAAGGAGAAGAAATTATTCCTTTATTGGTTACATAGAAAGGGTATAGAAGAGTTAGGAAAGGGGTGCCTAATATCATTTCCTGACTCATGTTTTTGACAAGGACAAATGAAGTAGTATAACAGATTTTGTTTTTACAAATTTTTGCATTTGACAGTTTGTAATGAATTTTTAAGCTTGATCCATTGGTGCAAGCCAAGTTTTCAGTAGTTTTTTCATAATATTTTGAGGGAATTATCCCTTCTTGGATACAATTCATATCAGCCCCGGAATCAAGTAGGGCGGTGATATTAAATCTTTCATTTTTAATGACCAAGGTTATTGGACAGTACCATTTGTGTTGAGTTATAATACTTAGTGTATTGATGAATTGATCAGTTTCTTCAGATCCCGAAGATTGGTTATGAGCTAGAATAGCCTTTTCCAAATCTGTGTCAGATTTTTGGGAACGAAGAATTTCTTTTCCTTCAAGTTGTAGAACCTTGAAGTTTAAGGATAATACTTCATCTTTTAATTCCTTTATTTCTTCTTTTAGGGATTTAATTTCTTGTTGTAAATCTTTTACAGAGATTTGTTCTTTAGATTTTTTAAATCTTCCCATAATTTCATTCATATCGATTGGCATTATATCAGGTTTTTGTTGTTCTTATTTTTTAACTAGTTCTCCTAATTGATGAATAAATTCATCTCTTAATGGAGAATCTTCCATTTTATCTATTATTGATATTAGGGTAGAGGTTTGATCTGCATCTAAGACGTTAATCTTTTTCATGCAGTTATTACAAGGACATATTCCTGGACCTAAACAGTTTTCCTCATCAGAAGGGCTTTCTGAAGAAGAATTTTGTTCTAGTTGATGTATCTCATGTTGATCTTCTTGATCACTTAGATCGCTTACTGAACTAGAATCTGAAGATTCTGGCTCGGAGTTTAATAAAATGTTGATTAATCCTTTCTTTAATTCTTCATCTATTTGTAACTCATTGATTTTTTGTTGAGTCTTACAGGTATTAGCATAATGGCCTGGTTTGCCACATTTCCAACAAGCATTTTTAGGAACATTATCTTTTCTTGTTTTCTTTTGGTACTTCGGTGCAGATTTCTGCCTATAGGGTTTAGAGTGATGTTGAGCAGGTTGTACTTGAGGCTTTGTGTAAGCTTTGGATTTATTAAAAGATCTTTTCTTATAAGGTTGTATAATTTTTTGTTTTCGTTTTACGGAGGTACTAGGGGCCCTTAAGGGTTCTATACCATATTGGTGACAAAAGGTTCCTAATTCCTTACGGTTAAATGTTACTTCTTTACGCATTTTGTTTTGAAGTTTGAAGTCAGTACATACTTGTATTCCGGTTTCTACGATAACCGTATGAATTTCTCCATAAGTTAAAACTTGATAATTTAAGTTTCCACCTTGATGTTTTTGAAGGTTAAGTTTTACCTTTTCAGCAAAGAGTTTTGGAAGTCCAGCGACAAACTTTTCTTTCCAAAATCCTGCCGATCCATCTTCTCTAAGGGTGATCTTAGATAAGAAGGTGTCTTTATACCAGCGATAGTCAGACATGGTTGGACAATGTAGATTTGTCAGCTGACTAGCGGCTCTATCTTTAAACATTGTTGGGTCGCCTATGAAATTTCTCATTATTGAATAAATAAGGGTAGGTACAGCGTCTTGCTCTCCTCCCTCATTTTTGACCGAGGTTAGGATCATATCTTTTTCCCGTTGGGTAAGAAGATTATCCCACCATCCTTTTAACTGGCCTGTGAATCCTTTGATTAACCCTTTAGCGGCTGCTTGGTTATCGTTATTTTTACTCATGTATGCTGTAGCACACATTGACATTTGACAGGTTAAATCTAGGATTTGCTGTTCAGCTAATCCATCTAGATTCCATTCTATAATATCTGATCCGCTAAATGCTGCTGTAATATGTTGAGGACGTTCTTCGAACTGTATATCGGCGTATGTTGGTCTAGAATAATAGTTTTTTAAGTTTGGATACTTTTGATAGGTTAATTTATTTATTTCTGTATTAATAGTGTTGATAGAAGAGCTAATCTTTAACCTTTCTAGAGTTTTACAAATTTCTTCCATCTTGTTATCTGATAAGTTTATTTGATCTTTCTTTGAGGTATCTATTTTGTATATAGGAGTAGCATTAAGTTTTGAGGTTCCTAATGACCCGTTTGAACTACTGGGTTTATCAAGATGATTTTCTATCCTAGTTAACTGTTTTGACATTACTCCTAACATAGTGTTAGAGTAGTTTAGTTGTTGATGTAGATTTTTTATATCAATTTTACTTAAGGGTTGTTCTTCCTTAAGGATAGTTTTGAATGGTATTGCTTCAGCTTCAATTTTAGTGGTTTTTAATTTTATTCCCTCTGCTGGAGGATACTCTGATTCTATCGTAGAACCGTTGAGCAATCTCCAAGTGGTTATTTTCTTATCTAGGGGATTTAGTGTTTTTATAAAGTGTTTTTCGAACCAATGAAAGAAATAGAGATTTATCTCGTTTTCTTCCATGAATTGGTAGAAATGGGTTCTGACCATACTTCTTTCTTCAGGAGAGTAATTCTGAAAGAACCAATCTACCCGAGGTTTGTTACAAGTTGCATTAAAATCTTCTCTTATCCATTCTTTATCTATTTGGAATAAAGAATCTTTTGTTAAAGTATTGATCATTTGGGACGTTCCTGGGGAATATTGAGGAGAATCCGGAGTATTTTGGTAAACCGGCTGTGCTACGCTAGGCGTAGGGTTTCTTATTCCAGATATTTATGAATTGTCTACAGAAAATCTGGCGGAGTCCATCCTATGGTAAATATTAGGAGTACCGATTCTTACTGATTTTGACCGATTCATTCTAAGGCGTACTGTCGATCCTTCTTCTATAATATCTCGCACCTAAGTATTATAGATGTCAGGTTCCTCAATAGCATCTTCAAATTTCCATTCCTCAGGCATATGAAGAAGTGCTTCTTGATGAGACAGTCGTTTGGGGGTTTGTATTTTAGATTTTGACAAATTGGCCTCAATTACTATAGTTTCATTACGGCTTGAGGACCGTAACGCCCTATAACCATAATCAATTTTTGTAACCTTATAATATATTCTGAATATTATTTGAAAGGTTCCTCTATCCAATTTTACAGTTCCTGGGGGAACTTGGATATGTAACTTTTGAGATGATGCCGTATATTCATTTTTAAGATCCATTGAAAAATTAGGATAGCAATTAAAGAAGGCTGGCCCATCATGCAGGTTGCTTTCCATAATTGCTAGGAGTTGATCTTTAAATTTTACTAGTCTATGATCTCTTAATAATGATACTAGGGGTAGGCTTACTCCTATCCTATAGTTGGGTTTTATCGCTACTTGGATTAAACCTAAATGGATAAAGTTAAATCCTTTAGACATATGTTGATCTAGGTCTTCTTGGCTTAGAAGATCTATAACTTGATCTGCCCCTGTTCCAGGGTAATTATGTTCTATCATATGGATTTCTTCATTGGCTACCGAGAATAGTGATCTTGATTTATAGATTTCTTGAGGTTTTACTTTGGGTAGTGACCAATTTTGAAGAGAGTTTTCTAATTCTGCAATTTTTAATTCTTGCTTTTTTATGTTTGATGAACTGGCTTCTCCATGGTTGGAGCTAGAAGGCTGGTTCGGATCTCTAACTATCATTTTATTGTTTTTTCCTAAGCTTAAATCACTCAAGGTTCTTATCACATTTTTAAACTTTTGTGCCATTTTATCTTCTGGGTATGCTACGGGACCACCTAACTGGCTGACCAACGGACTTACCACACTGCCGGGACCACCTCTCTAAAGGCTGACCAACGTATAAGTAGCTCACACTACTACACCCCCTTAAGAAAAATGGGCAAAAGATTAAAAAAGGGTAAGAGTTCTTGAACAACAAAAACTTAAGAATAGCAATAACTCAACAGTTATTGATCTTTTACTAGAGCCTACTTGGCTCTGATACCACAGAGGGACAGGATCTAGCCGGTTTCGTTACCGTAATCAGAGTCGTCAAACAACTCGTGATTATAATCAGAGGCGGAAGGAGGGGAAGAAGGTGCTGATCTGAACCCGATGTCGGGGTCGTTATAAAGGTAGTCTAGTTCTAATGGAGTTGAAGGAGAAACAGAAGCGGATTGGATCCTGTTTGGGGTTACTGTGGATGGTAGTAGAAGGTTAATGTGTCTTGGATAGAAGGCGTTAGGCCAATAAAACAAAGGATATTGTACAGAATCAGATAATCCCAAAAACAAGTGGTATTATATTCAAAATCTTGTAAGATTAAAGGTTCAGGAGTAAAGAAAATACAGTAGCGATTATCAAAGGTTTGAACAATTTGATAATAATAATATAATCGACAAAATATTGAAAATAATGAAAGTAGTTGATTTATACGAAACA
Source organism: Nissolia schottii (assembly GCA_003254905.1). Lineage (NCBI taxonomy): Eukaryota > Viridiplantae > Streptophyta > Magnoliopsida > Fabales > Fabaceae > Nissolia > Nissolia schottii. The sequence continues at coordinate 126,448 of QANU01009433.1, forward strand.
GATATCCTTCAATAATAAGCTTGTAAAGAAAGAAAATCATGAAAGACTTACAAAGCAAGGCGATTTAAAATTCGATTGATCTTCAATTCTACAAGATAGCTCATACAAGTTTTCTCAGAGGAAGGAGTGTCTGTTTTTCGCTCTGAGTCGTAATGAGAGAGAGCTCCCAATTTATAGCGCATTGGGGCAGAATACAACCAAATTTTAAACAGTAGTGGAAGACATAATAATTACTCCTTTTCACAATTTTGATAAAGCAAAAGTAAAAGTACAATTATTGTAAAATTTATGTCGCTTCTTCTGTAAGGAATCTGCATGCTCTCAACTTTATGTTCCATCCTTCTTTTTCTGTTTGTCGTCTTCTGCCGACACCGCTGAGTGGTTGTTGGCAGGTCTTGGATAATGATGACTTTACAGGAAAGGCATCCCATAACAGTCGTCTTCATTGTCTTGTAAATAATTTGAAGAGCTGGAGGCTTCTTCATCGGGATCTGACTCTGAACCGAAGGAAGTTTTCTTCCAAGTCTTCTTCATGTCTTGAGAGGAAGTAGCGGAGGCCAGGGCGGCCATCAATTGTGCCTTCTCGGCTGCAAATTTCTTGTCTTGATCGGAAATTTGTATTGGGCTTTCAGGGGTTTTTCCCTGTGAACTCATTTTGAACCATTGATCAATTTTTTCTTTTTTAAGCAAATCAGTATTGAACTTTGACCACCATTTTATTCGTATTGATTTGACCAACATTAGAAGATCAGAGTCTTCTGAAATCTTGGCCTTAGTGTAGTCCCAAGATAGAATCCAGGTTATAGCTTGACTTGCTACAAAAGAGATAAATTGATATTCTCCCACAAAAGTGGTAATAGTCTTGAAATAAGAATAACTATCTTGAACCTCTTTAGGGAATATTGATAACATAGGCCCCATTTGGTTAAACCAGTGGATAAACCATTTGGGGAATTTTAAAGATATGCCTTTTTTAAACCATAAAAACCATGAATGTTGATAAGGTTTATAATAAAAGGTATTGTACCATGCTTCAATATAATCTTGATAAGTGTATTGAGGCGGGTTAAAGTTCATGGAAAATGGTTTTGGTTTATGAATCTCTTGCCCCCAATCTTGGATGGAGAGGACTTTGAGAATTTTAACTTTTGAGTGAAGGATCGAACCAGAGGGGTCGTCCTTGTGTACAAGCTCAACTGACTCGGTGTCAACCAGAATGAACTCATAAAAAAGTCTTGTTTTAAGGGGGTGTGAGGAATGTATTGAAATGGTGGAGGAAAGATGATTTGAGCAATCTCTCTAGGTGGCCTCTTTTGCCATTCTTTTTCAATTACTGCTATGGACAAAAGATAATCTTTTTCTTGATATTGAGGTTCAGTCAAAGTGGCTGATGCACGGCTTGGGTTACTGGTTAAAGTGTTGTAATAGTTAAGGGTAGCGGTTTTGTTTTGACTGGGAGATACAGGGTTTTGACTAGGAGAGGGTGTTTTGAGAATTTCTGAGTACGGAGATATTGGACTTTGTCCTGTAGGACGTATTGGGCTAGGACCAGAAGGTCTAAGGTTACTGGGTATTGATCTTGGACTTGGTATTGAGCTGGGGCTGGGACTTCCCAGGATATTACTGGATCTTGATCTTGTCACTTTAGAAGTTTCGGAGCCCAGTGGGGTTCCATAATATTCTTTTGTTCTTTTACTCTCGCTCATTTGTTCCCTGTAAAAATTCTCTTGTAAGAAATCTGGTAGTGTGTTTGTCTCTCCTTTGATGTGTTTAATCTCAAAATCAAAACAAGATAGTAATGATTGCCATCTGGCGAAAATATGTTTTGAAACTAGATTTTTAACATCCTTTTGTAAAACAGATGGGGTAGCTTTGTAATCAGTTTTGATAAGAAAATTTTTATTGAATAAATCATCTTGAAACTTCATCACACATAAAATTATTGATAAAACTTCTTTTTTGACCGTAGAATATTTTTGTTGAGAGGAATGCCAAATACCCGAATGGTACCTAACAATTTGCTCAGTAGTAGAATCTGGTAATATCTGTTTAAGGATACCTCCATAACCTAACTCAGAGGCATCTGTTTCGATAATAAGGCGGGCTTCTGGGTCTGGAATTCCTAAGCAAGGAAGGGTTTTTATCATGGTTTTTACCTGAGTGACTATCTTAGTCATACCTTCATCCCATTGGGGAGGATTCTTCTTTAGTCTTTTGTAAAGAGGGGCACAAATAACTCTAATATTGGGAATGAAGTCGGCCACATAGTTCAGACATCGTAAAAATCTTTGTAACTGGGTTTTGTCTAAAATTTTATTAGGAAATTTTGAGGCAAACTCTAAAGATCTTTGAATGGGAGTTATGGTTCCATGATGGATTTCAAATCCTAAAAACCTAACTTTGGTTTGAAAAATTTTTATTTTCTTAGCAGATACAACTAATCCATTTTCTTTGATAATTTTAATAAAGGTTTCTAAGTGTTGAATATGCTGATTTATTCCCTTGGAAAATACTAATACATCATCGAGGTAGATGATAGTAAAATCCATGTGGGGATAAAAATCATTCATAATGTTTTGAAATTCACTAGGAGCGTTTTTAAGTCCTTGTGGCATTACATTCCATTCGTAATGGCCAAAAGGTACTACAAATGCGGTTTTGTACCTATCCTCCTCCCTCACTGAAATTTGGTAATAACCAGATTTCATGTCGAATTTAGAGAAGATAGTGGCTTCATGCAGTCTTTTGATTAAATCATTTTTATTAGGTAGAGGGTACCTAATCCATTTTAAGACTTTATTGAGAGGTTTATAGTTAATTACTAGCCTGGGAGCTCCTCGTTCTTGCTCGGAGGCGTTCATAACATAGAATCCCGCACAACTCCACGGAGACTTAGAAGGGCGGATTAGGCCTTTGTCTAAGTATTCTTGAAGTTCTTTTGTACAATATTGAATATATTCTTTATTCATTTGGATAGGCTAGCTTTAGTGGGAATGTTCCTTTCATCAAAGTTATCTATATATGGTAAAGAGATTGCATATTTTTTTCTATGCCAGAAAGCTGTTGGATTTTGCTCGCAAATCTCCTTTTCAATTTTACTTTGTAGTTCTGTAATAATCTTTTGGATATTAGGGGACTTAATTTGTTGTTCAATTCTTTGATATTGAATTTCTTTGTTAAGCATGTTAATATGAGTTTGTTTCTTTTGAATTAGATTAATTTGTTTGACTGATAATTCTTGTAGACTATGCACCTCTTGACCCTGCGGAGGTCCGAGGAAGTCAAACATAACTTCTCGTCCGAAAGGAGAAGAAATTATTCCTTTAGTGGTTACATAGAAAGGGTATAGAAGAGTTAGGAAAGGGGTCCCCAATATCATTTCCTGACTCATGTTTTTGACAAGGACAAATGAAGTAGTATAACAGATTTTGTTTTTACAAATTTTTGCATTTGAAAGTTTGCAATGAATTCTTAAACTTGACCCATTGGTGCAAGCCAAGTTTTCAGTAGTCTTTTCATAATATTTTGATGGAATTATTCCTTCTTGGACACAATTCATATCAGCCCCGGAGTCGAGTAGGGCGGTGATATTGAATTTTCTATTTTGAATGACTAAGGTTATGGGACAGTACCATTTGTGTTGAGTTATGATACTTAGTGTATTAATGAATTGATCGGGTTCCTCTGATCCAGAAGATTGATTATGGGCTAGAATAGCCTTCTCTAAGTCTGCCTCAGACTTTTGAGAACGAAGAATTTCTTTTCCTTCAAGTTGTAGGATCTTGAAGTTTAAAGATAATACTTCATCTTTTAATTCTTTTATCTCTTCCTTTAAGAATTTAATCTCTTGTTGTAAATCTTTTACAGAGATTTGTTCTTTAGATTTTTTGAATCTTCCCATAATTTCATTCATATCGATTGGCAGTATATCAGGTTTTTGTTGTTCCTGTTTTTTAACTAGTTCTCCTAATTGATGGATAAATTCATCTCTTAACGGGGAATCTTCCATTTTATCTATTATTGATATTAAGGTAGAGGTTTGTTCTGCATCTAAGACGTTAATCTTTTTCATGCAGTCATTACAAGGACATATTCCTGGACCTAAACAGTTTTCCTCAGAAGAGCTTTCTGAAGAAGAAGAGTTTTGCTCCAGTTGATGTATCTCATATTGATCTTCCTGATCACTTAGATCGCTTACTGGACTAGAATTTGAAGATTCCGGCTCGGAGTTTAATAGAATATTTCTTAATCCTTTCTTTAATTCCTCATCGATTTGCAACTCATTGATTCTTTGTTGAGTCTTGCAAGTATTAGCATAATGTCCTGGTTTGCCACATTTCCAACAAGCATTTTTTGGAACATTATCTTTTCTTGTTGTTTTCTTTTGGTACTTAGGTGAAGACTTCTTCCTATATGGCTTAGAGTAAGGTTGAGCAGGTTGTACTTGAGGCTTTGTGTAAGTTTTGGATCTATAAAAAGATTTTTTCCTGTAAGGCTGTATTGTCTTTTGTTTTCGTTTTACGGAGGTACTAGGAGCCCTTAAGGGTTCTACACCATATTGATGACAAAAGGTTCCTAATTCCTTACGATTAAATGTTACTTCTTTACGCATTTTATTTTGAAGTTTAAAATCAGTACACACTTGTATTCCAGTTTCTACGATAACTGTATGGATTTCTCCATAAGTTAAAACTTGATAATTTAAGTTTCCACCTTGATGTTTTTGAAGGTTAAGTTTTACTTTTTCAGCAAAGAGTTTTGGAAGTCCTGCGACAAACTTTTCTTTCCAAAATCCTGCCGATCCATCTTCTCTAAGGGTAATCTTAGATAGGAAGGTGTCTTTATACTAGCGGTAGTCAGACATAGTTGGACAACGTAAATTTGTCAGTTGACTAGCGGCTCTTTCTTTAAACATTGTTGGGTCGCCTATGAAGTTTCTCATTATTGAATAAATAAGGGTAGGTACAGCGTCTGGCTCTCCTCCCTCACTTTTGACCGAGGTTAGGATTATATCTCTTTCCCGTTGGGTAAGAAGATTATCCCACCATCCTTTTAACTGGCCCGTGAATCCTTTGATTAATCCTTTAGCAGCTCCTTGGTTATCATTGTTTTTACTCATGTACGCTGTAGCACACATGGACATTTGGCAAGTTAAATCTAGGATTTGCTGTTCAGCTAATCCATCCAGATTCCATTCTATAATGTCTGTTCCGCTAAATGATGCGGTAATATGTTGAGGACGTTCTTCGAACTATATATCGGCGTATGTTGGCCTAGGATAATAGTTCTTTAGGTTTGGAAACTTTTGATAGGTTAATTTATTTATTTCTGAATCAATAGTGTTGATAGAAGAGCTAATTTTTAGTCTTTCTAAAGTTTTACAAATTTCTTCCATCTTGTTATCTGATAAGTTTATTTGATCTTTCTTCGAGGTATCTATCTTATATATAGGGGTAGCATTAAGTTTTGAGGTTCCTAATGACCCGGTTGAACTACTGGGTTTATCAGGGTGATTCTCTATCCTAGTTAATTGTTTCGACATTACTCCTAACATGGTGTTAGAGTAGTTTAGTTGTTGATGTAGATTTTTTATGTCAGTTTTGCTTAAGGGTTGTTCTTCCTTAAGGATAGTTTTGAAAGGTATTGCTTCTATTTCAATTTTAGTGTTTTTTAATTTTATTCCTTCTGCTGGAGGATACTCGGACTCTACCGTAGAATCGTTGAGCAATCTCCAAGTGGTTATTTTCTTATCTAGGGGATTTAGTGTTTTTGTAAAGTGTTGCTCAAACCAGTGAAAGAAATAGAGATTTATCTCGTTTTCTTCCATGAATTGGTAGAACTGAGTTCTAACCATACTTCTTTCTTCAGGAGAGTAATTCTGAAATAACCAATCTACCCGAGGTTTGTTATAAGCTGCATTAAAATCTTCTTTTATCCATTCTTTATCTATTTGGAATAAGGAATCTTTGGTTAGAGTATTGATCATTTGGGACGTTCCTGGGGAGTATTGAGGAGAATCCGGAGTATTTTGGTAAACTGGCTGTGCTACGCTAGGGGTAGGGTTTCTTATCCCAGATATTTCCGAATTGTCTACAGAAAACCTAGCGGAATCCATCCTAGAGTAAACATTAGGAGTACCGATTCTCACTGATGTTGACCGATTCATTCTAAGGCGCACTGTCGATCCCTCTTCTATAATATCCCGTACCTGAGTATTATAGATTTCGGGTTCCTCAATAGCATCTTCAAATTTCCATTCCTCAGGCATATGAAGAAGTGCTTCTTGGTGAGACAGTCGTTTGGGTGTTTGTATTTTAGATTTTGACAAATTGGCTTCAATTACTACAGTTTCATTATGGCTTGAAGACCGTAACGCCCTATACCCATAATCAATTTTTGTAACTTTATAATATATCCTGAATATTAGTTGAAAGGTTCCTCTATCTAGCTTTACAGTTCCTGGAGGAACTTGGATATGTAACTTTTGAGACGATGCCGTGAATTCATTTTTAAGATCCATTGAAAAATTAGGATAGCAGTTAAAGAAGGCTGGCCCTTCATGCAGGTTACTTTCCATAATTGCTAAGAGTTGATCTTTAAATTTTTCTAGCCTATGATCTCTTAATAATGATACTATGGGTAGGCTTACTCCTATCCTATAGTTTGACTTTATCGCTACTTGGATTAAACCTAAATGGATAAAGTTAAATCCTTTAGCTATATGTTGGTCTAGATCTTCCTGGTTTAGAAGATCTATGATTTGATCTGCCCCTGTTCCGGGGTAATTATGTTCTATCATATGGATTTCTTCGTTGGCTATTGAGAATAGTGATCTTGATTTATAGATTTCTTGGGGTTTTACTTTGGGTAGTGACCAATTTTGAAGAGAATTTTCTAATTCTGCAATTTTTAGTTCTTGCTTTTTAATATTTGATGAACTAGCTTCTCCAGGATTGGAGCTAGAAGGCTGGTTTGGATCTCTAACTATCATTTTATTGTTTTTCCCTAAGCTTAAATCACTCAAGGTTCTTATCACATTTTTAAACTTTTGTGCCATTTTATCTTCTGGGTATGCTACGGGACCACCTAACTGGCTGACCAACGGACTTACCACACTGCCGGGACCACCTCTCTAAAGGCTGACCAACGTATAAGTAGCTCACACTACTACACCCCCTTAAGAAAAATGGGCAAAAGATTAAAAAAGGGTAAGAGTTCTTGAACAACAAAAACTTAAGAATAGCAATAACTCAACAGTTATTGATCTTTTACTAGAGCCTACTTGGCTCTGATACCACAGAGGGACAGGATCTAGCCGGTTTCGTTACCGTAATCAGAGTCGTCAAACAACTCGTGATTATAATCAGAGGCGGAAGGAGGGGAAGAAGGTGCTGATCTGAACCCGATGTCGGGGTCGTTATAAAGGTAGTCTAGTTCTAATGGAGTTGAAGGAGAAACAGAAGCGGATTGGATCCTGTTTGGGGTTACTGTGGATGGTAGTAGAAGGTTAATGTGTCTTGGATAGAAGGCGTTAGGCCAATAAAACAAAGGATATTGTACAGAATCAGATAATCCCAAAAACAAGTGGTATTATATTCAAAATCTTGTAAGATTAAAGGTTCAGGAGTAAAGAAAATACAGTAGCGATTATCAAAGGTTTGAACAATTTGATAATAGTAATGTAATCGACAAAATATTGAAAATAATGAAAGTAGTTGATTTATACGAAACAGATATCCTTCAATAATAAGCTGGTAAAGAAAGAAAATCATGAAAGACTTACAAAGCAAGGCGATTTAAAATTCGATTGATCTTCAATTCTACAAGATAGCTCATACAAGTTTTCTCAGAGGAAGGAGTGTCTGTTTTTCGCTCTGAGTCGTAATGAGAGAGAGCTCCCAATTTATAGCGCATTGGGGCAGAATACAACCAAATTTTAAACAGTAGTGGAAGACATAATAATTACTCCTTTTCACAATTTTGATAAAGCAAAAGTAAAAGTACAATTATTGTAAAATTTATGTCGCTTCTTCTGTAAGGAATCTGCATGTTCTCAACTTTATGTTCCATCCTTCTTTTTCTGTTTGTCGTCTTCTGCCGACACCGCTGAGTGGTTGTTGGCAGGTCTTGGATAATGATGACTTTACAGGAAAGGCATCCCATAACAGTCGTCTTCATTGTCTTGTAAATAATTTGAAGAGCTGGAGGCTTCTTCATCGGGATCTGACTCTGAACCGAAGGAAGTTTTCTTCCAAGTCTTCTTCATGTCTTGAGAGGAAGTAGCGGAGGCCAGGGCGGCCATCAATTGTGCCTTCTCGGCTGCAAATTTCTTGTCTTGATCGGAAATTTGTATTGGGCTTTCAGGGGTTTTTCCCTGTGAACTCATTTTGAACCATTGATCAATTTTTTCTTTTTTAAGCAAATCAGTATTGAACTTTGACCACCATTTTATTCGTATTGATTTGACCAACATTAGAAGATCAGAGTCTTCTGAAATCTTGGCCTTAGTGTAGTCCCAAGATAGAATCCAGGTTATAGCTTGACTTGCTACAAAAGAGATAAATTGATATTCTCCCACAAAAGTGGTAATAGTCTTGAAATAAGAATAACTATCTTGAACCTCTTTAGGGAATATTGATAACATAGGCCCCATTTGGTTAAACCAGTGGATAAACCATTTGGGGAATTTTAAAGATATGCCTTTTTTAAACCATAAAAACCATGAATGTTGATAAGGTTTATAATAAAAGGTATTGTACCATGCTTCAATATAATCTTGATAAGTGTATTGAGGCGGGTTAAAGTTCATGGAAAATGGTTTTGGTTTATGAATCTCTTGCCCCCAATCTTGGATGGAGAGGACTTTGAGAATTTTAACTTTTGAGTGAAGGATCGAACCAGAGGGGTCGTCCTTGTGTACAAGCTCAACTGACTCGGTGTCAACCAGAATGAACTCATAAAAAAGTCTTGTTTTAAGGGGGTGTGAGGAATGTATTGAAATGGTGGAGGAAAGATGATTTGAGCAATCTCTCTAGGTGGCCTCTTTTGCCATTCTTTTTCAATTACTGCTATGGACAAAAGATAATCTTTTTCTTGATATTGAGGTTCAGTCAAAGTGGCTGATGCACGGCTTGGGTTACTGGTTAAAGTGTTGTAATAGTTAAGGGTAGCGGTTTTGTTTTGACTGGGAGATACAGGGTTTTGACTAGGAGAGGGTGTTTTGAGAATTTCTGAGTACGGAGATATTGGACTTTGTCCTGTAGGACGTATTGGGCTAGGACCAGAAGGTCTAAGGTTACTGGGTATTGATCTTGGACTTGGTATTGAGCTGGGGCTGGGACTTCCCAGGATATTACTGGATCTTGATCTTGTCACTTTAGAAGTTTCGGAGCCCAGTGGGGTTCCATAATATTCTTTTGTTCTTTTACTCTCGCTCATTTGTTCCCTGTAAAAATTCTCTTGTAAGAAATCTGGTAGTGTGTTTGTCTCTCCTTTGATGTGTTTAATCTCAAAATCAAAACAAGATAGTAATGATTGCCATCTGGCGAAAATATGTTTTGAAACTAGATTTTTAACATCCTTTTGTAAAACAGATGGGGTAGCTTTGTAATCAGTTTTGATAAGAAAATTTTTATTGAATAAATCATCTTGAAACTTCATCACACATAAAATTATTGATAAAACTTCTTTTTTGACCGTAGAATATTTTTGTTGAGAGGAATGCCAAATACCCGAATGGTACCTAACAATTTGCTCAGTAGTAGAATCTGGTAATATCTGTTTAAGGATACCTCCATAACCTAACTCAGAGGCATCTGTTTCGATAATAAGGCGGGCTTCTGGGTCTGGAATTCCTAAGCAAGGAAGGGTTTTTATCATGGTTTTTACCTGAGTGACTATCTTAGTCATACCTTCATCCCATTGGGGAGGATTCTTCTTTAGTCTTTTGTAAAGAGGGGCACAAATAACTCTAATATTGGGAATGAAGTCGGCCACATAGTTCAGACACCCTAAAAATCTTTGTAACTGGGTTTTGTCTAAAATTTTATTAGGAAATTTTGAGGCAAACTCTAAAGATCTTTGAATGGGAGTTATGGTTCCATGATGGATTTCAAATCCTAAAAACCTAACTTTGGTTTGAAAAATTTTTATTTTCTTAGCAGATACAATATCGCATACATACAACACACACACACACACACATATATATATCTAACATACACAACCTATATATATATATATAACATATATAATATAACATATTTATAACATATTATAAATATAACATACACTACCTATATATATATATATATATAACATATATAATATAACATATTATAAATATATATATATATATATATAGCACACATACAACACACATATATACATATATATATATAACATATATACACTACCTATATACATATTATATATAGCATACATACAACACATATATATATATACATACATAAACATAACATACACTACCTATATATGTATATATATATATATATAACATCTATAATATAACATATTATAAATATATATATATAGCATACATACAACACACATATATACATACATATATATATAACATATATACACTACCTATATACATATTATAAATATCTATATATATAGCATACATACAACACACACATATATACACACATGAAGACGGTGGCGGACGGTAGTGGTGGCGATGGCGGCGGCAGCGGCGACACAGAGCACGGGAGAGAGGAGAGGAGAAGTGTGTCTCGGTGGGGAGGAGAGGTTCTGGCCGCGGTGATTTTATAAGAACTTTACCGTCGGCAAAAACAGACGGTAAATAAATGCATTAATACCATGTCGGTTGAAAATATCGATGCCATTACCGTCGGTATGTACCGACGCTAGAATAGTACCGTTAAAGTTTTCGTCGTTTGTAACCGCCGCTAAAGTGACTCTTTGAATTCGTTGCACATTTACCGTCGGCTGGTGCCGACGGTAAGTATGTGCATTAATGACGTGTCGTTTGAAAATATCGATGCCTTTACCGTCGGTCATTACCGACGCTAAAGTACTACCGTTAGCGTTTCCGTAGTTTGTAACCGCCGCTAAAGCGTCTCTGTGAATTCTTTGCACAATTACCGTCGGAGTAAGCCGACGGTAATAATTAGCATTAATGACGTGTCGTTCGAAAATATCGATGCCGTTACCGTCGCTCTTGACCGACGCTAAAATAGTATTGTTAGCGTTTCCGTCGTTTGCAACCGCTGCTAAAGCGTCTATGTGAATTCTTTGCAAGTTACCGTTGGCTTTGTCCGACGGTAAATTAAGGACAAAATTGCGTCGTCTTTTTCCGCCGGTAATGTTTGCACGTGCCATTTTTCTACTGGTGGTAAGTTCCGTCGATTATAACCGTCGAAAAATCCATTCCCGCCATTACCCGCCAAACCATTACCGTCGGTCTTAGCGTCGGGAAATCTATCCCATGGTAATTCCACGTTTACCGTCGGTTATTTCATTTTTTCCGACGGTAATATCGTCGGGTCGTATCCGACGGTAACTCTGCAAAGGTAATAGGCTTTTTTGTTGTAGTGTTAGTAGCTTAAGGCTTTCAACGATGCTGGGAACGATCAAACTGCGCTTCAAGCACACTGGCGCCACCTTCAATTCGCCGTGCATCGGCACGTGCATCGCCTGCGTCACCTGTGTTACCGCGCATTTATGAAAATGACTTGATCAATCTCGGTTAAAAGTTTAACTTACTTTACCGGATAAACCTTCAAATCTCAAGTTATCAATAAAAATCGTTATATTGTCAAAACTAGTTAATTTATAGGACAAAATTGTTAAAATCTTAAAATCTTATCATCTCACTATTTTTAGTTATAATGAATAATTTTACGATTTAAATCGTGTTACAATTTCACGTTTTATATTATATTTTATTTTTTGATCTTATATAAAATTTTAGTTTTAACATTATAGAATTAATTTGACAAACATCAAAAAATGAACTTGGTCAACTTATGATTATTTTTATAATCTAAAAATGAATTTGGTGAAAACTAACAACTTTGGAATGACTATGAGATTATGCAATAAAAATAATATTATGAATAAAAATTATTAAATATTTTTTCAATTACTAATTGCATACATTTGTATTTAATAATGTATCACGAATTTGCACATTTCAAAATTTAACATTTTACATGAGGTATATATTAGGGGGAATTCTACCGTACAACCAAATTTAATGGAATTGGATCTACTTTAGCCAATAATAGCTGACACACGTGGATAACCTGACACATTACAGGCCAGCTCACAAGACTTGGTCAAACCTCTTAAGATTAGATTTTGACCCCTTAACTTTTGTTTTATAACAATTTTAACCTCTTTCGTTGTGAGGAGTACCAAGCCCTATGCCTATTTTGTTTTCCCTCTAGCTTATTCATGTTTGTTTTGCATTATCACCCTCAACTGCAACTCAAATTGATAATTTTTCTTCTTTTTTGTAATGTTTCAGCCTTTGTAAGGTTGAGAAGCTAACAGAAAGAAACTCCAGGTAATATACAACATCATCACATATCACATATATTAATATGAGTGTCTTTGTAAGGTGTAACATAATGACAACACAAATTCTCAGTAGGAAAAACACAAACTCAAGCTAAAAGGAAAGCTTACTGTGGATATATTATGCTAAGAACAAGTGACATTATTATTCAATAATAACCAAAGGCAGGCACTATCTACTAGTTAGTGGTCATGAAGAAAGGTTTTACCCAATATGAAAAGCAATAACACCATGAACTCATTCACCGAGAGAATCCCAACATATCCTGACCCAACCTCATTAAAATCTTTCATGAAAAAATCCAAGAAGAGGAAAAAAAAAAGTATTTGACCCAAAATAATTTAAGTCCACCAATAACCATTACAAATTACATGAATACACTTCAACAACTATCCCCTTTAGAAAATCATGTGCAGCCCCATATAATTGCAACCATTATATGATAAGCTAAAACCACCGTCCAGACTATATAAATCCTAGTAACCCCAATACAAAAACAAAAATTCTAGTTGAATATATGAAAATATATAGATAGTTTATCACTTTTCTTACACTTATCGTATGCTTGAATGCAAACATTAAGTGTACATAGTTGAATGATTGAATGAATCACTCAGAGATGCATAAAAATGCAAATTCTGACGTACTGCAAAGTGTGAAAACTTTAAGTGTACATAAGTGCAAACATTAAGTAGCCATGTGTGCAAACATTAGGCACAGGCACAACATCTGTTTGTGTGAAGGAAGAAGATGTGCAAATTTTAAACATAATATCTATATTTTCAACCATTTTAATCCATTAACATTTGTAAACAGTTTTTACACGTATGATCACTAATAAACATTAGATGGATGGTTTGCATGCATTAAGTGTTTTTTCATGCAGAAATATGCAAGTTCTGATATATTGCAAAGTGTGCAAACTTTAAGTGTACATAAGTGCAAACATTAAGTGGTCATGTGTGTAAACATTAGGCGCAGGCACAACATCTATATGTGTGAAGGAAGAGGATGTGCAAATTTTAAATGTGCATAAATGCAAACACTAAGTGGACACATGTGCAATCTTTACCCAATGTTTGTGTATCTTAGGAAGAGGATGTGCAAAATAAACAATAGGCGGTGTGATAAGTAGTGTGTGTTTGTCATGAATGCACAGAACGCAGAATATGACCTGTTACAGAATGTGCAAATTTTAAATACGCTTAAATGCAAACATTGATGTTGGTATGTGCAAACTTTATCCAGGAAGGATGCAGAAAGGTTTGTCTGTCACAAGGAAGATGATGATTTTGGCACACTATTAACCTTTCAAGAAATAATTATAAAATTTGTCACAAGAAACATTTTTATTTTTGACACATTGAATCTTTATTTTTACTCAATTTCTAGATACACATGTGAATCTTATATATTGTATAAACGCGTGCATATGTGCAAACTTTAAGTGTGTATATGTGCAAACTTCAAGGAGTCACAGATGACATTCTAAACATTTTAACTTACTAAATGAAAATAAAAAATGAAACAGTGTTGGTTATGTGGCAGAAACAATTTTTTTCATATATTTAATGTAGTATTTACAACAGTGTTGAAAATAGGGAGAGAGTAATATATGAATATCTGTATATTTCAGTGTGTTCTGTACATTGGAGGCTAAGCCTATTAATAGGGTGAAACCTAACGGCCAAAATACAACAACCAAGATACAACGGCCAAGAATCAAATTAATTAAATCAAATCAATTAAATCTATAATTTACAATTATATTATTAACATCCCCCCTCAAACTCAAGTAGTCTTTGATGAAACCAACTTGAGTTTGGATACCAAAGTGTTGAAGCGACCAGGATGATGTGCTTTCGTGAATATGTCAGCAGGTTGGTCAAGAGTCCCGATTGAAATGAGGCGAAGAACACCACGCAAAATGTGTTGACGAATGAAGTGACAATCAATCCCAATATGTTTGGTATGCTCATGGAAGACATCATTATGAGTAATTTGAATAGCACTTCGATTGTCACAATATAGGTCAGTGGCAGAGGATTGAGAGATGCCCAGATCATCAAGGAGCCAACGTAACCAAAGGAGCTCAGAAGTAGTGTCGGCAAGACCTCGATATTCAGCCTAAGTACTAGAGCGGGCAGTCAATGTTTGTTTCTTGCTTTGCCATGAGATAAGGGAGTCACCAAGGAAGATGCAATAGCCTGTAGTAGAACGACGATCAGTAGGATCACCACCCCAATCAACATCAGAGTAGGCGCGAAGGGTTAAGGAAGAGTGGGTAGAGAAATGGAGCCCATGAAACAATGTTCCTTTGACATAGCGGAGAATGCGAAGAACTGCAGCATAATGAGTAGATCGTGGGGCGGTCATAAATTGGCTAACCAAGTGTACTGCATATGAAATGTCAGGGCGAGTAACTGTTAGGTAGATCAAGCTGCCGATAAGCTATCTGTATAGTGTGGGATTATCAAGTGCGGTTCCATCCATAGGTGTAAAGCGAACATTAGGTTCTAGAGGAGTGGATTCTGTGCGACTATCTGTGAGACTAGCTCGAGCAATAAGATCAGATGCATACTTGACCTGGGATAGACAGATACCATCAGTGGAGGAAAGAACTTCAAGACCTAGAAAATAACTAAGAGAACCAAGATCCTTATTTCAAAATGGCGGCTCAGAGATGCTTTAAGATCAGTGATGCCTGAGATGTCATCTCCAGTAATGATCATGTCATCAACATAAAGTAAAAGTTACACAAAACCTTGATTTGTACTTCGGATGAAGAGAGCAGAGTCGTGTGGACTGGAAGTGAACCCAAGTTGACTAATAGTAGAACTAAATTTGGCAAACCAAGCACGGGGAGCCTGCTTAAGACCATATAAGGCCTTACGAAGAAGACAAACCTTGTTTGGTGCAGAAGTGTAGCCTTGGGGAGGTTTCATATAAACTTCTTCCTCTAAGTCACCATTAAGGAAAGCATTTTTCACATCCATTCGGGTAAGAGTCCATTTCTGAGTGGTTGCAATTGCTAGGAGAGCACGTACAGAGGTGATGCGGGCAACAGGTGAAAATGTCTCCTCATAGTTAATGTCATATTCTTGAGTAAATCCCTTAGCAACCAAGCGAGCTTTGTATCGTTCAACATAGCCATCAGAGTGTGTCTTGATCTTGTACACCCATTTACATCACTACAAGAAAATTGACCATTACCGTCGGAATTTCCGTCAGAAAATATGCGATTTACCGTCGGATAATCGGGTTACCGTCGGATTTACCGTCGACCATCGGGCCGCTGGTAAAGTAGTCGATGGAAACAAATTTAGCGTCGGGTTGACAACACCGACGATAATTTCCGTCGGATACTAAAGACGGTAACCGGTTCACCGGATTGCATATCTGAGTCGATTTACCGTCGAAAATAACAACTGGTAATAGTAATAATATTTTATTCTAGCTTTACTATCGGAAAACGGCGACGGTGGTTGCGTGTCTTTACCGTCTGTCAATACCGACAGTAAATATAATATATTTTATTCATCATTTTACGTCAGATAAGGCAGACGGTAAAGGGCGAAGACATTACCGACGGAAACGTTTAATTTACCGACGGTAAAGTTTGGAATGCTTCATTAATATTATTTATATGTGACCGTCGAATGAAAACTGCCGGTAAAAATGAGGCCATTACCGTTTGTTATTACTGACGGTAATGGATGAATATTTGACAAAAATTAAAATTTTTTAAAAATAATTTATTAAATAATTATTATTTAGTAAATAAAATTATTGTTTATTAAATAAAATTTGTTATTAAATAATATTATTAAATATTATTATTTATTAAATAAATTAATGATTTTCAAATCATTATTAAATAATTAATAGTTAAATAAATACATTTATTAAAATAACTATTATTTTTTAAATAAAATTGTTATTTATTAAATGAATTAATAATTTTCAAATTATTATTAAATAATTAATAGTTAAATAAATAGATTTATTAAAGTAACTATTATTTATTAAATAAAATTAGTATTTATTAAATAAAATTTATTTTCGAATTATTATCAAATAATTATATTTGTGTATATTTATTTTAATTGAATTTTTAATTAATAATATAGATAAATATTAACTAATTTCAATTAATACTAAATATTTGTAACTTAATTTAAAATTTATGTTTTTATTTATTTNATTGCAATTTTAATTAATAATATAGACAAATATTAACTAATTTCAATTAATACTAAATATTTGTAACTTAATTTATCATCTATGTTTTTATTTATTTAAAATTAATTTAGAGATTGAATCAGATTTTATAAGTAAAGTTTTATAATTAATGTAAAATTTCTATAGAAAACTAAATATTAAACAATTAATATTCAATAATTTTAATTAAATACACAATGTTAAAAACAAATAATGTATGAGTAAATTTTTTAAATTACACTGTATATGAAAATTTATAGTTAATAACTTATAAACAGATGTTTATTTAGTTAATAATAACATATTAAATAATGAAAACTGACCCAGTTATCATAGAAAATTTTACACACGGCAAAGTGGTGAAATAAAGTGACAATTAAACTGCTTATATTATGTATATATATTCATGACAGTTAAACTTAACAAATAATTGACAAAGTAGTTGAACGAAGTGGTCCCCATATAAACTTCATTGCATGTTTAGATCCATTAAAAGAAATTTAAATTAGCAATTGTTCAAATAATTACAAATATTAGTTAGTCTGACGATGAAAGATAAACATCATCGTCAGTCTCATCAGAATTTAGGTCGTTGTCAAATTCTTCTTCTTCTT
Source organism: Nissolia schottii (assembly GCA_003254905.1). Classification (NCBI taxonomy): domain Eukaryota; kingdom Viridiplantae; phylum Streptophyta; class Magnoliopsida; order Fabales; family Fabaceae; genus Nissolia; species Nissolia schottii. Next base: position 143,851 of record QANU01009433.1, read on the forward strand.
GTTCTTCTTCGTCTTCTTCTACCTCTTCCTCATCTTCTTCGTCCTCGTCATTGTCGGCATCACCAGTTGATTGTTGATAGAGGTTAGAAAGTTGTAATATTTCTGGTTCGTCGCCTGTTGCTAACAATGTGGTCGTATCTGTTGGTTGAACAACAATTGTTGCGGGAATTGGATCTGGCACTTGATACGGTTGATCATTCGTTGATTGCTTAGTTGATTCCAATCCATCCATCTCAATGCGGCCACTCGGTTTGCTTTTGATCACAACTTTCCAGCTTGATTGAGTAGGTCCTGGATAGCTTGCGTAGTAAACTTGTTTCGCTCTTTCAGCAACGATGAATGGATCATAACCATTGTACCGCTTGCATGATTAACCTCAGTGACGTAGTAATTTGGATGAGTCCGTGTTCCGTTTGGGGAAGGATCGTACCAATCACAGTAGAAGAGAATGACGTGATTAGATGGACCATTGTGTTTATATTCTAATACAAGTATCTTTTGTAGCACTCCGTAGAAATCAATGCTTGGTCCATCAGTATTAGAATATTCACCCTTGACACAAACACCACTGTTGTCTGTCTTTTGATTAGTTGATCATTTATGTGTGTGAAACTTGTATCCGTTAACAAAGTAAATGGGCCAGCTAATCGCCTTATTCATTGGTCCCCATGTCAAACTCATCAAGACACTGTCGTTTGTAGAATTATTTTGCACCTAATGAAATCCAGGTTATAAAGTTTTAGTTAAAGTTAATCGATGATGATGTAAAGTATTTCATTCGGGTAAAGTAGATAGTCTAAAATCTATAAAGGCATACATAGTTTGCAAACCATGACGGGAACATTTGATTGTTGTACTGATCACCAAATTCGCGTTGAAACATCCTGAAGTCATACACCAGTTGGTAACAAAACAAAGGTTAAAGTGTATGTTAATCAAATATAATTTATGAAAATATATGGTTGAACGAACTTACTCATAGTAGGGAAGTACTTCTTCGCAGTTGAGCAAAACTACTAAGTGAGCTGCTCCCCTTTCTTTCCCACTAAACCAATAGTCCTTTCCCTTTCCTGCCGGACGACCAGTTTGATTGAATATAGAAAGGGTCGACAGACTAGGCACTCCTCCACCATCGTCGTTACGTCCCACCGTGGTTCTACTGCAGTCAACATTAGCAGCAAAGTAGTACGAACAGAAGAATGAAGTTTCTTTTGTCAAGAATGCCTCGCATATCGACCCCTCAATGCGAGCTCTATTCTTAACGGTCCTCTTGAACACTCCCATGCATCTCTCAAATGGATACATCCACCTATACTGAACCGGACCACACATTCGAGCCTCGTAAGGCAAGTGTACAGGCAAATGTTCCATAACATCAAAAAAACTGGGAGGGAACAATCTTTCAAGCTGGCAGAGGATGATCGGAATGTTGTGTTCCAGGAGTACGAGGTCTTCAACATTAACTGTGGACGAGCACAATGTCCCGAAGAAGTGACTTAATTCTGTTAGAGGCTTTGACACGTTCTTGGGTAACTCTTTAAACGCAATTGGCAGCAAACATTGCATAAACACGTGACAATCATGACTTTTCATTCCAACCAGCTTTCCTTGGGCGATATTTACACATCGAGCCAAGTTAGATGCATAACCGTCAGGCAATCTAAGAGTCTGTAACCAATGAAGAACACGTTGGACTTGTTGCTTGTTCAGTGTGTAGCAAGCCTTCGGCTTGATGACACGACCGCCAGAAATCTCCTGTAAATTCAACTCACGGCGTCTGCAAACATCTTTCAAATCCAGTCTTGCCTTTTCGTTGTCCTTGGTTTGATCAGTGTTCATGACAGTATGAATTATATTATCAAAAACGTTCTTTTCAATATGCATAACATCAAGACAATGGCGAACTAAATTATCTTTCCAATACGGCAAATCCCAAAATATGCTTTTCTTCGTCCAGTTATGTTGTTCTCCGTAACCTGGAAGCCTAACATTTCCACTCTCAGTTATCTTCGGAAACCGTCTTACCCGCCTCCAAATGTCCATGCTAGTTAATCTCTGTGGAGGCTGAGCGTTTTCAATTCTGTTCTTCTGGAATCCATACTTACTGTTCCTATAAGTGTGATCAGGATCCAAGAATACCCTATGACAATCAAACCACGATTGTTTTCCTCCGTTTGGTAGCCGGAATGCCTTAGTGTCTTCCATACAAACTGGACATGCCAACCTACCCGCTGTCATCCATCCAGACAACATGCCATAAGCAGGAAAATCGTTAATAGTCCACATCAAGGACGCCCTCAGCATAAAATTTTGTTTCATGGACACGTCATACGCAAGAACACCTGTGCTCCACAAAATTATCAATTCATCAATCAATGGTTGGAGGAAAACGTTAATCTTAGCTTTTGGGGTGCTCGGCCCCGGGATGATGCAAGATAAAAACAGATATGGATCTTTCATGCACATATCAGAGAGAAGATTATACGGCGTAACAATCACTGGCCAACACGAGTAGGGTTTGCTGAATTGATTATTAGGAGAAAAATCATCCAAGCAAAGGCCTAATCTGACATTCCGAGGATCTGCGGCAAAGTCAGGATAAACGCTGTCAAAGTGTTGCCACGCTTCTGCATGCGACGGGTGCGTCATATTACCATCATTTCTCTTGTTCTCGTAGTGCCATCTCATGTGTGGTGCTGAGCGCATCGATGCAAACAATCTTTTCAGCCTTGGGATCAATGGAAAATAATGCATTCTTTTGTACAGAACATTCTTGTATCTCCAGGACCAACCCTCGTTGGTTTAAACCTAGCAACGCCACAAAATCTGCACTCAGTTAACCTTGCCTCGTCCTTATAGTACAACATACACCCTGCTGGACAACAGTCAATCTTTAAGGACTCCAACCCAAGTTTAGAGAAAATTTTCTTGGCTTGGTAAAAGTTTGACGGCATGTCATTATTAGGGGGTGTAAATTCTTGGATGAACGAAAGCCATTGATCAAATGATCTCTCGAATTGATTGGCATCAGACTTCAGTCAACTTCCTAACTGCCATAGATAATTTCGTATGTGCAGAGCCTTCCCATACCGGAGTATTTGCTTCTTGTAACAGACTATAAAAGTTGTTAGCCTCGGTGTTAGGTTCTTCGTCAAGCATGGCACCGTCGAATGCATCGTTAACCATTTCACAAAATCTGTCGTTAAGATTAAATTCAAACCCTCCTGTTTCTTCGTCTTGCTCTGCGCGTTCGTGGCTTGTACTTCCCCCTGAACAGTGGCTCCTGCTAAACACATTCACACCATTGCCATCAACTTCTCCGTGGTCAGTCCATATCCAGTAGTGCCGTTCAAATCCATTCTTATACAGGTGCAGTTTAACCATTTCAACATCCAGAATTTTACAGCGCTTGCACAAAGAACACAGACATCTAATGTTTCGCTCAGCTAGTCTAGTTGCAGATTTCATGCAAAAGTAGTTGACACCCGCAAAAAATTTGGCTTTATCACACGTCGGTTCTCATATAATCGATCGTACATCCAAAATCGGTTTCCGGGAATCATGACTTTTAAGGGGATCCTACATGCATGTTATAAAAATTATTTCGATAATTTAATTATTTTAATTTCGCACATCATTTCCTAAGCAATTCTAAAGCATAGCCCGTCCAATCTCCGCAAACAACATATAATCACCATTGCCAGCAAATCAATTCAAACAATGTCGGAAAGAAACGCTAAGCGTTCCTTCCCCCAGTCCAGCCATACAACTCCAATCCTACAAATCTATCCTATGAAAATAAGTCTCTACATTTCCTAGTTAAGTTTGAGTTAAAGAGACACACCTAATTGTCGTTCTCCTTTCTTTTGATCAAGTTGCTTGTTCAATCTCCTTTGATCTTCAAAGCTACAGGTTGATGGCAAAAAATTCGCAATTAGTCAAAACATAAACATAGACATATACATAGCAACAGCCATTCAGAAAATGATTCATATTTAAAAAACAACACAAATAAACCAAAGCAAACTCAATGTCACAAATTCATAGCCCATGAAGCATGAAGAAGAACCAATTGCAGAAAACATATATTCAACAAAGAAAAACCACTAAAAATAAACACGGAACCTGAGAAGCTCGTAGGTTGAGATGTGAGAGCGGAATGAGAAAGAGGAGCTCTAGAGACAGGGAGGATGGGGAGCTAAACGAGACAACCAGACTTGGGAGAGGAGGCGGTGGAGGAGGAGACGGGAGCGGGGTAGGAGATGGGGAGGAAAGTGTGATGCTAGAATGGGGAGATGAGAAAGGAGAATCGGTTAAGTATTTAGGTTCGTCACTTACCGTCGGATCGAACCGACGGTAAAAGAAGCGTCAACGACGGTCGCAGGGCAGGCGAAACGCACCGTTCCATTTAATCTGTTACCGTTGCCACAAATCGACGGTAACAGGTGCACATAGACGGCAGAGTTTGGTCCAGGGGTCTTGCCGCCGGTAACCAAAAAATGACCGACGGAAAATAATCTGGTGGCGCCAACAATTGGCGCCATGATGATTTCGTTAACGTCGCTAAGTACCGACGGTAACTGAAAATATGATTTCTGTTGGGCATTGAAAATTGTCCGACGGAAATAATTTCAGACGGTTATACCCTAGTTGTGGTTTATTGTCCATTTTAACCGGCGGTAATATATTAATTTCCAAACCCTAGAACCGTCAACGTTTTCGTCGGTAAATACCGACGGTAAGGGAGAAATTTTTTTTTTTACCTTGTAAACATGTTAATTAACTGCTTATTTTCTTCGACCGTTATTGACCCGAAAAAATATATAAGTAAAACTAAATTACCGTCGGATTTAATTTATTAGTAATGGACAATAAACATATATAATATTAGAAAGTTTTGGGTATATTAATTACAAAAACTGAAAACTAATTAAAAATAATAATAAGTACGTACATTTAACTGGAATTGAACAAAAACTAAAAATATATTAAATGACGATCCTAAGAAGCTAGTGGCTGCTGGTCGGGCTGATCGTCCTCGGCATCGTCGGACTCAGATTTAGAATCAGAGTCGAAGCTAGGAATCTAGAATGGCGGCTCATTCTGTGCGCTGCTCTCTGTAGCTGCTGCACCGAAAATTCGCATAAAGCCCTGCATTGTTGCAGCGAGCTGCTTCATCTTGTCCTTTTCCTTCTGCTGCTTCTTCTTCGTCTTCTCCTGTGCCGCCTCCCACTTCACTGCCTACTGCTGCAGCTCCTGGTTCAACTTGAACACAGTTTCTCGGAGCTGGTCATTCTCTGCCGATGTGCTCGTAGCTGACCCAGAACCAGAGCTACCGAGGGGGTTCCCCTTGACGACAACAGTGAGCTTTGTGCCTCGGCCGTAAACCCGATTATGGTTTCGGCCACCAGCCACGTGGGTCCATATCTCCTCCTCGTTGACAGGCGGAGGCGCACTGCTACCCTCGAGTGTACTTTGACTCCGCTGAGACTGAGCCTCCGTTATCGCTGCCTTAAATGCAGCCTACATAATAAAAGGACAATCATTATTTGACTATACTATAGTTAAGTTAAAAAACCAATAACTAAGAAAATGGAAAATGTAAATAAATTAACATGCTTACAGCGGTTTGCTCTGAATGTGCGTTGACCCACTTCGTCTTGTCGCTCCTATAGGTGTGGGTCTCACGGAATAATTTCGCCTCGGTCGCAAGCCTCCCGAGGGTTTTTTCCTGCACATCAAACACCGAACATTATTTTAATTAGCTAATTTATTAATCCGGGGAACAAAGCACAACCCACTCTGAGCGGCGTGCATCATAATTACCAGCCAAGCCCGCGTGTCCTGCAAGCTGTCAGAGCCCCCTGTGTGGACGTTTCCACCACGACCCATAGTCCGCGCACGCTTCGAGCTGGCAGACCAGGCCTTGTACTCCTCGATGGCCCAATAGCGCTTCAACTCCCCTAGCTGCTCGCCCGTGATCCATGAGGAGGCCGGGGTCTTCCCTTTCTTGATGTCCGAATAAAGTTGTTGTAGGCGCCTTCCTGCTTGATAGTTAAACGCCTTCTTTGCAGCCTCAACCTCTTTCGGATCAATGGTGAAATTTTCCTACAAACAAATATAATAATTAGATAAAACAATTTATTAATTTGCTATTACGTAATATCAAGACAATAACGAACGGTAACATATATATTACCAACCTGGAAACCATTGTACATTCGCTCCTTCTCCTAGTGGCATAAATCCTTCCACTTTCCAACGAACAGGACATAAAACTTCTTCACCGTATCCGTCACAACTCGCTTTGCCAACTTGTGCGGAATGAACCTACAAAATTTCATAAGTAATAATAACATGTTACATAAATAATTAATTAATAATATCAAAACTTAATTAATAAATTAATTTACTATGGATTACATACCCGCTGGCTTTATCATCAACCCGCAAAATGGGCCGATCCTTGGTTGAGGACGAGTCAGTGCGCGGGTCACCACCAGCACGACCACTCGACCCAGACGGCTGCTGCGTCTCGGGCTGGCCCTCGTTAGGGAAAAAGGCTCAGGGAGGGGCGTCTGAATAGTCCCCGAACAGTCTTTCGCCTTTCCCTGCCGCCGGCGACTCCATGAAACTGAGTGGAGGATGGTCGCCTGACGCCGTTAGCCCTGGTGTGGGCATAAACCCAGCCCCCTGTTGGTGACCCGGACGAATTGGGCGATGTCCTGCCTCCCCTCCCTCGAGCAGGGCGTCGTGAGGGGAAGTAATCATTCACTTGCTTTTTCCCCTTGTCACCGGCCATTTCTTAACTACACATGTTACAAAATAATTAATTTACGATATCTACTACTAATACTACTACTACAACTACTACCAATAATATAATAATAAATAATAATAATAAGTAATAAAAATAATAAACATAATAATAACAACACAACTAATAATAATAATAATAATCATACCACCTAATAATAACCAATAAGTAATAATAATAACAATAATAAATAACAACAATAATAACAATAATATTGGAAATAATAATAATAATAACTAATATCCATATATAAGTAATATATAATATAATATAATATATAATACAATCTACATATATACATACAACACACACATATATATCTACACATAATCTACATATATACATACATACAACACACATATATGTGTGTGTGTATATATATACATACACTCTGATGGCGGCGGACGGTGGCGGATTCGATGGCGGTGGCGGCGGCGACGTTGGCAACGGGGGCGGGACGGCGGCGGCATCGTGGCTTGGTAGGAGGCAGGACGCGCGGTGGCGTTGGTGGCGGCACGCTCGCGGACGGAGGCGGAGGCTGCGGCGTCGATGAGATGACAGAGAGGGCGACAGAGATGGCCAGAGAGACAAGAGAGAGGTCGACGGGAGGAGGTGAGATTCTAGTATATATACCAGTACTACCGTCGGACACTTCCGACGGTAACCAACATTAATGACAGCTGTTAGAAAAGACACGCCGGTTGAATTATCGAGACCGTTGCCGTCAGTCAAAACCGACGCTACAACATATCTGTTAGTATTACCGTGGCCATAAACCAACGGTAACACCTTCATTAATGGTACATGCATCGGTTTATGAACTGAGTCCAATATCGTCGGCATTGATCGACGATAAGTCCAACAAAACTACCGTTGCGCGGAAACGACGGTAATGCGCAACGGTTAATGAAATAAAAGTTGATTACTTACCGTCGGTAAGGGCGACGGTATGACCTCCCTCTTTACCGTCGGTCTTTACCGACGAAAAAGTTTACAGTTTAGGGTTTAGGGTTTTATGGTTTACCGTCGGAATAAACCGACGGTAACAAATGCATAATTTTTGCTAAGCTTTGGCGACACTTTAATTGAGCGATTGATAAAGGCCAAGACCAACATGGTTGTAATCAAGTTGGGAATCCAATAATATGATAATCCCCAACACCTGATTACCACCACCTTGGCCTTGGCCTTTATCAATCGCTCAATTAATCAGCCAGTTAATGAATGACAAAATCCAAGATAGCGGTAGTCATCAGTATTCCCACGACGGGACAGCTAATAATTACCGTTATGTTCGATTTTGCATCCATTAGATGGCTCAGTTTACGCAATGGCGGTAGATTGATAACCAAACTAAACTAACCAATTTGGCCTTGGCCTTTACCACTTTAAATAATCAGCCAGTTAATGAACAAAGTCCAAGATGGTGGTAGTCATCAGTACTATTCCCCCAATGGGACAGCTAATAATTACCATCATCTTGGACTTTGCGTCCATTAGATGGCTCAGTTTACGCAACGGCAGCAAAATGATAACCAAATTAAACTAATATCACGTCCACGACGACAAAAGCATCGCACGACGGATAATAAAGGGGAGAATCGATGAGAGAATGGAAGAGAATAGAAAATATGGTGCAGGTTTAGAAGAATGGGGAGAAGGGTATTTATACTAATCGGAAAATCATTACCGTCGGATATATCCGACGGTAATGTTCTCGGAACGGCGCGACAATTAATAGGAATGTTGAACGTTTTGAAAACGGCTGAGCGTTGGGAAGAGGCGACGTTTGAACAAACGAGGCAATTACCGTCGGCTATTACCGCCTCTATTTATCATCGGCGTGGACCGCCGATAACAGTCACACCATTTAATTACTAAATACACGTGGCTGTTTGCTACTCGTTTCCATTTTCCGTAGGTTCTGGCCGACAGTAATTTTGTTCCCGCCATATCGCTCCAAAAACTTACCGTCGGATTTTCCGTCGGTTCCCGTATCCCATGGTAATTTCACGGCTTTTACACCGGTTCACTTGCTTTGACCGGTTACCGTCGCCATTTTTGTTTTTTCCGACGTAATACCGTCGGCTCGCGTCCGACGGTAACTGCTCGACGGTAATGGTCGTTTTTGTTGTAGTGCATCCCACAAGCATTTTATCAGAAGGTTGATCAACCAGGTCCCAAGTGTGAGTATTTTCTAATGCTTGTAGCTCTTCTTGCATAGCATGTTGCCAAAGAGGATTTGCGGATGCTTCTTTGTATGACTGCTACTCATGTAAGTGAAGCATGGTAGAAAAACAATGATAATCACTGAGATATGAAGGTAGATTTCTTACCCTGGTAGGACTATCCGGAGACTCATGGGAATGTGGTACAGGATCCACGTTCGGGATAAGATTAGCGGGAGAGGTTGAAATATCAGAAGGCATAATGAGCTCAGGAGAAGAACCTGCATCAGAATCGCTAAGAAAAAGTTCAACAGAGGAGTTAGTAAAGAAAGGACTTGTGGTGGTGGGAACAGATTTGAAGGAAGATAGAGATGAGAACATGTAGTGTTCCCAAAAGATAACATGGCGGGAAATACGGATGTGTTGAGAGATGGGATCCCAACAACGATAACCTTTGTGTTCTGTCCCATAGCCAAAAAGCAACAAAGTCGAGCACGTGGTTCTAGTTTAGTGTATTCATGTGGTTGAAGAAGTACAAAACATGCACAGCCAAACACTTTTAAGAAATCGTAATCAGGAGAAGTGTGGTGGAGCTGGCGAAGTTTCTGGAAGTCTGGGCGCTCAGCGGCCGCTCAGCGGACTGACTTGCAC
>QANU01009438.1:0-36711 GCA_003254905.1 Nissolia schottii
GCTCACGGTTTTGGGGTGCTGAATGTGAGGGAAATCAATTAAATTTTATGATTTAGAAAAAAGTGGTGAATAATGAGAGGTATGGGCATAGGTATGGCTCATGATGTGATTTGGTTGAGTATGTAAGAAGGCATGGTGATGTAAGTTTGGAAGCATGATTTAGGGGATAATTTTGGACAAAAATCTCAGCTCTAGACCGTGCAGCCCTTCCGCTCTAGCTGCTGAAATTTCATTTTCTCCCGGTTCCGGTTCGCTCGTGTTTTATCACTCGCAGTGTCGGTGCGTCGGGCACGGTCGTCCGAAAAATATTCCGTTTATACCGTCGCGATCCTCTAATTCTCCCCTACCTAAGGGTACTAATATTTAAAGATGTTTGTGAATTTTCCTCCGGAAGAGTATTGTCACAAACACCTTTTGTACGTCAGAAATTCTATCGGCGTACAGCGGCCGTTCGGCTGTCGGCCGAACTTCCTATTGCGACACGTCTTATCTCCTAGGGATATTCTACTTAATAATTTCCCATTTTAATCCTCTAATCATGATTAGAAAATTAATTTAATGATTACGTTTATGATTATTTTTCTAAGAAAAATCGGGATGTTACAATATAGGCCAAAGATAAATAATCAGTAGGGGGCTAGTATGCATGACACTTAGAGGTATCCCTGAGTGGCCTGGACTCTGCTCGAGAACTGAACGTTAGAGACCCTGTAGGGTTTCCACTAAGAACGAATCCGTTCTTACCCTCACTCGTGCATGAATCCAGATTATCCGGATGAAGTCACCACCTAAGAGAGCTGCTTTGCTTCTGACGTGCACTCATCAGAAGGACCCTCGGATTGGTACCATCACCTAGACGTGTACATATATTCCCCTGCAGACGTACCTTCCGAGCCCTAGTCACCGCCAGCGCCACCCCTACGATTGCAATGAGGATCAGGATCCTCGTCTACCAACCCCATTTGGGTAGACGGGATCCCGAGGGCCAACAGGTTCGATCCGGTCACCCTGAACGGCGATGAAGAAGCCCCTCTCCCAAAGCCAGAGGTCGAAGTGGATCCAGCCCTGTCCACTCCACCATCCCATCCCCGTGGCCACAGGACGACGGCGAGAAAGAGGGTAACTCCTGCAGCGCCACGACGTTACGCTCATCGCGACTTCACGGCGGTGACCACCCTGTCCAGCGAGGACGAGCCCGAAGAGGAGGAGGACCCCGAGGAGGAGGAGGAGGATGAGTAGAGACCGGGGGTGAGGGCAGACACAGTAGTAGACCGGGAGATTAACTGTATAGATAGTAGTGAGACTAGTAGGTTTGTACCGTACACGCAATGGGTAGTTCTCATCCGTGTACGTAGGATATGGCTAGACCACACAACAGGTAGTTCCTGTTGGCGGATAGGTGTGTGTGTGTGTGCGTGTGTGTGTGTGTGTATATATATATATGTTCTGATCATATGTATCTATGTATGCAACTATTAACTCATATTAAGAAAGAAATGTACAATTAACCATGATTTCGACTACGTGTATGATGTTTGGGCCACTTATGTGCATTCTCTTGAATGTGTAGTAATTGACAGATAGAATACGCGCTATTTTCTTATCCGTTGTTATGCCGCCCAAGCGATTAACTATCCGCATGGCTCTAGATTTTTGTAACATCAGTAGTTGTGAAAAGAATTTCAAAATGGCCCGTATTTTGGCACACTCTACTTTAGAAGATAATAAAGAACGGTAATAGTTCGCACCACCAGAATATAACCACCTAGCCTGGAGGGCTTATGACTTAAGGATAGGCCAATTAGCTAGGGTGTTTCAGACACAATCTCTAACTCTGGGGTGGCAATGAACAAAGTTAAGGTTCAAGCAGTAATGCAATGGCCTCTGGCACAGAACTTGAAACAACTCAGTGGTTTCTTAGGTTTCTCAGTGTATTATAGGAGGTTTGTAAAAGGTTATGCATCTATAGCAACTGTCCTCACAGATTTACTCAAAAAATACTCATTCACTTGGACAAAAAAAGCTACTGAGGCATTTTAGAAATTGATACAGGCCCGTACCTCAACTCATATTCTAGCACTCCCTAATTTTGAGAAACCATTCTACCTAGAAACTAATGCTTCAGGAACAGGCATAGGAGCAGTGCTGAGCCAATAGAATCACACCATTGCTTACTTCTCCAAAAAGATGTGTCCAAGAATGCAAAGCAAGTCTGTATACGTAAGGGAATTGTATGCCATTACTGAAGCATTGGCAAAATTTAGACACTATTTACTAGGACACAAATTTGTGATCAAGACTGATCAAAAGAGCCTCAATTCTCTATTAGAAAAAAACCTACAGACACTAGAACAACAAGCATGGATACACAAGTTCATTAGATTTGATTTTACAATCCAGTACAAACCAGGAAAGGATAATATTCTTGCAAATGTATTGTCAAGATCTTATTATATAGCCTTGTCAACACCAACCAACACTTGGCTAGAGGAATTGAAGCAAGCAATAGCCAAGGATTTTGAAATGTCAGCATTAGTGCAGTAGTGCAGCACACAACCAGCGGGACAAAATTATTACACTACTCTGTAAGAGTTTCTATTATGGAAAAACAGGTTGGTAATTCCCAAAGCCTCACAGCTCAAAGAAACACCAGTCTGTAGCTACAAGTGGGGAAACTGGTTCTGGTCAAGCTACAGCCCTCCAGGCAACAGTCTGTAGCACTAAAGAAACACCAGAAATTAAGCATGAAATATTTTAGACCCTTCAAGATCAAGGCAAAAGTTGGACAGGTTGCTTATCAAGTTGAATTACCATCCACAACTAGGATACATGATGTCTTCCACATATCACAACTTAAGAAGTTTAAAGGACCTCAAATTCCTCCATACTTACCACTACCGCTACAAACTACAGAAACAACCCCAATACTACAACCAAAAAAAGTTTTGCAACACAAGGAAGTGAAGCAAGGGCAAGACATAGTCCAACAGATTTTGGTACAATGGGAGAATATGTCCCACGATGAGGCTACTTGGGAGAAATTGGAGGAATTCAAGGACAACCATCCTCACTTCAACCTTGAGGACAAGGTTGATATGAAAGGAGGGAGCATTTTAACAAGAAGCAAGGGCAAAGAAGTAAATGAGTTGAATGACAACCCATCATGCCAGCAGCAGAAAATATCTGGCAGGAATGAAGCAATCATGAGGAAGGCCGTTATTCCACAAGGACACGTGGAGGAGGATCTGCTTGATCAGGGACTGCATAGGGGAAAGAGTTTGAGGAAAATCAACTCTAAATGGAAGGAATTCCAGTTGAGCAAGGCATGAGTATTGTGAGTAATCAATTCCTTCTCTCTGCTAAGATTTCTTCTTGCTCATCAGGTTACTTGGCTAAGCTTCTTGTATTCTTCTCAGGTGAGTACCTGAAGCTGCAACACCAGCTACAATGAGAGTGACTTGGCTGTGTAGTCCTTTATGGGTGAGCTCGCTGGGGAGGCTACTGGGCTCAAGTGATTGAGAGATCCCATTCTCAACTCTCTGTTATCATTCTGTTTATTTCAGTACAATTAGTTCTCAGTTTAGTTGCTTTCTTGAATTTTAGTTAAAATTGCCATTGGGTTGTACTATGCCATTGGATTTACTGAGCCTAAACTCCAATTATAATTGTTGAAACTCTCTGTGTTGTGTGAGTTACTCCATTACAGGCACAAAGGAAAAAAATGCAGATAGAAATTATAACCATTTTTTAGAATCTTCCGAAACTGGAAGTCTTGGATACTTGGAGGCAGGAGAACAACTTGTTTCATTAAACTCCACATTAGCATTAAGGAAATCAAGTACCTGTTAAATCACATGCCAAGTTATTGAAATGATAGACAGAAGATGTTGAAATACCAAGTCTGTAATGACGCATCCAGCATCAGAATAAACTTACTGGGCAATAATGTGCGCAATCGCTGCACCGCTGACTCCCAACCGGAGCAGGAAGATAAGCAATGGGTCTAAAATGATATTTGTTACATCTCCCATAACTGCAGTTAAACTTCACAAATCACTGAATGATAATAGGGCGTAATTCGATTTTTATTAAGAAGTAAAGTTTTATTGATTTCCACTAATTCACTAAACTGTATCTTAGTCTAATTACAGAAGGTTGATTGAATCCCTTTTTTATTTTTTATTAAAGGTCAGAAAAACAACTCAACATGTCAGCATCATTTCCCCTCTCAAAGCATCATTTTTGTTGATTGGAGATGTGGACAATCACTTTTGTTATTGACCATAAACAAAACAACTGATAATTTGATTATAACATTAGGTTCTCCGTTAACATTCTCTTACGTTGTAGTAATAATCTTAGAACACATAAAATTAATTCTGGGAATGATAATCCTTAAAGTGACCTTTTTGTTCATAAAGACGACATAATATTTTGATATTAAGAGAAACTGTTAAAATTGATACAACGAAGGAAATGATTTTACCTAAATATGATTCAAAATTATTACCTACCATCTAACTCTGATCTAGTAACCTGTTACATACCCAACAACAGCTACAGCTGAAGCTGAGCTGGATTATCAAAAAGGAAGGAAAATAATTCTTTTTCCTTTTCATTATTCCAGAAAATATAAAAAGGGAAAGAGCAATAGAGTCAATAAGGGCTGATTAGCAAACAGCTCGGGATTGGAGTGATAAGGGGCAGAATAAATCAGAAGAGAATAAATGGGGAAATAAATCAGGATTAGGAGAAATAAGGGGGAATAAATCAGTCAAGAAATAAATAAAGAAATAAGGGATTACAGGAGGAAATCAAGCATAGCACTTGATTCTTTCCTGGAGGAGAGTATATGAGCAGATAGGCTAGCGGAGGCACCGAACCATAACCTAAAGGAAAGGAGGGCCAAGGGAACCTTAATCCCAGAACCAGACTTCTGTGTACGTGTTCTATCTGTTACTTATTTTTCCTGCACGGTTCTGCACCTGAACTCCCCACTGAAGTCCAGTTTTCACATTAATATAGCAGTTATTTCAGTAAATTATTTTCCTGGGTACCAATTGTAACAACTGGTATCAGAGCAACGATCCTCTGAGTCTGTGCATGGTGTCTACGCGCTCCGCAATGGAAGCCAGAGTGGAAGCTATAGAGAAGAGGATAGATGAGCTCAGCAACGCCCAAGCCCAGGCGTGGGAGAATTTGTCTGCCAACCTGTTAAGGCAGATGAGGGAAATGATGCAGCAACAGCGACCGGGCAGCAACGAGGGTGAGGGACCCCAAGGAGACGGAGAAGCGTCGCGAGGCAGGGAGGAAAGAAATGAAAATGGCCATGAAGCGAGACGATTTGAAGCCAACAAAAAACTGGACATACCAGTTTTTTCAGGAGAGGGGGCATGTGAATGGCTGGCTAAAATGGAGAGGTACTTTCGAGTAACTCAAGCATCACAAGAGGACAAAATGGACATTGCTACCTTGGCTTTAGAGGGTGAAGCATTGAATTGGATGGAATGGTGGGAGGACCATACTCCATTTACAAATTGGAGAAGGTTCCGAGAGGATTTGATTAAGCGGTTCCAACCTGGGGCGGCCTTAAATCCCATGGCACCATTATTAGACGTAAGGCAGACGGGAGATGTGGCACAGTACAAGCGAGAATTTGAGGCAGCGGCAAGAACACATAGGAACTTGGGAACCGAGACCCTTATGTGTATTTTTGCCAATGGTTTAAGGCGGGAAATTCAAACTGAGCTGGAAGTCACCAAATTCGAGAATTTACCGGACCTAATGGACAGGGCTATGGCCATTGAATGGAGGAACCAAGCATGGAAGGAGGCGGGGGTAAACCCCACCAGCAGGCGAATAGAAGGAATGCAGAGAAACAACAACGCAGGGGGATCTGTTTCTGTAGGGACATCATTCCCGCGCTATACAGACAACAGCCGGACCGGACATTTTGAGAATAAGAGCAGCCCCAAGGGAGAGGTAATTTCTAACCTAAACCGTAATTTTTCTGGTACTAGAACAGGGGAAAACTCGAACCCCATGGGAGGAAGCAGCACAACACAAGCAGCCACAACCAGAAACAGTGGAACAAGACGACTTTCCAATGAAGAATGGGCTGAAAGGCAGAAAAAAGGGTTATGTTTTCGCTGTGGAGAGAAATGGGGACCTGAACACAAGTGCACTTTGAGGCAGTATCAAATTATACTCTTTGGAGAAGATGAAAGAGAGGAAGGTGAAGGAGGCAGAACGCCACACCTGGAAATACAAGAAGGAGACAGCGACAGAGATTTAGGCGGCTTTCCCTTCCTTCCACCTTGAGGACAAGGTGGTTCTTCAAGGGGCGGGTATTGTTACATACCCAACAACAGCTACAGCTGAAGCTGAGCTGGATTATCAAAAAGGAAGGAAAATAATTCTTTTTCCTTTTCATTATTCCAGAAAATATAAAAAGGGAAAGAGCAATAGAGTCAATAAGGGCTGATTAGCAAACAGCTCGGGATTGGAGTGATAAGGGGCAGAATAAATCAGAAGAGAATAAATGGGGAAATAAATCAAGATTAGGAGAAATAAGGGGGGAATAAATCAGTCATGAAATAAATAAAGAAATAAGGGATTACAGGAGGAAATCAAGCATAGCACTTGATTCTTCCCTGGAGGAGAGTATACGAGCAGATCGGCTAGCCCAGGGGGAGGCACCGAACCAGAACCTAAAGGAAAGGAGGGCCAAGGGAACCTTAATCCTAGAACCAGACTTCTGTGTACGTGTTCTATCTGTTACTTATTTTCCCTGCACGGTTCTGCACCTGAACTCCCCGCTGGAGTCCAGTTTTCACATTAATATAGCAGTTATTTCAGTAAATTATTTTCCTGGGTACCAGTTGTAACATAATCACAATGCACTGGATAGATAGAGATACTGATTCAGTGGAAAAAGAGGAATGGTGTACTTGTAGCATATAAAGGAGTTTTTGTGTCTTTGATTCCCCGAAAAACTCCTTGCATTGCCATAGAAAGAATTACAGCCGGTGCGCCAAATGACCTCAATATCAAGTATTGTTGCGCCGGTTTTAACATAGGAGAATTCTGCATGACAAGAAGAACACAGGCAGTCATTTGACAAAGAATATCATGGTAGATAAAAGGAGATAGAAGGGGTCAAAGATTACATATAGCCAGAAACCATAATTCAAAACAGCTGCTGCAGTTTCTCTGAAGCATGATATAGATTAGAGTAAATATCGTTTGAAGTCTTAACATTTTGTATTAGACGTTAGTTTCATCCAAAAAAAAAAAACATTGACATTAATTTAGTCTAAACAATTTAAATTTTGACATTAATTTCATCCTTCTTCTGACAAATGGCCAGAGAAGCTACACCAAAGGATGAAGTTGATGTCAAGTTTCAAACTGTTACGGTTAAAGCGATGTCAAAATTTTGTAAGGACTAAGTGATCAATTTTTAGGACCAAAGAGGATATTTAATCTATAAACTATGAAATTGATTTGAAGCAGAATCAGATGAAGCAACCTTCGGACAATTACTACATCAGCCAATGAGAAAAGAAAGATGAATTTTTTAATCTTGTATAAAAAATAACAACCATTTCATACAGAATTCTGATAGCATTGTCAAGAAAGGACTCACAGAATCAATGCCCATGTAATTCAAGATCGGTTTAGCCGTAAAAATGAGAAAGAGAGCCTGTAGGACACCAAGCACGCCGCCAATAACTATTGCTGATGAAGCTGATGGAATATAGCTTTTGTCATGATAAGGTTTAGCAACTCTGTCAACATTTGTTGATGATGAGCTGCATTCTCTATCTTTGAAAAAATAAAATTAATGTTGGTAGATTAATCCAGGTAGGTTTACAGATTAAAACAAAAAAATGTGTCATAGGTTATCATAATTTGTAAGTACTCAATTCCAAGGGGTGAGTATGTTCCGTTTGGTTTAACTTTCGCAGAAATTACTTCTAAAAGAATTAAGTTGAATAAAATTACTTTCAAATGAATCAAAGTTGTGAGAATTGATGTGTAAGAAAATTGTTTGAGAGAAGTTTGGTTTAGATATTTCAACAAAAGTTTAAGAAAATTGTTTCTGTTCAGATGAGATAAAGTAAAATCACTTTTAGAGACACAATTACTGAAAATGATTAGGGGATTGAGGAGGGAGGGATTCGAGAGTGTTTGAGGGATAGATTAGTAGAAGCCTAATTATGTTTTCCCTCTACAAAGTGCTAACCAAACAAACAAGCACTAATTCTCTTGAAAAAAAAAAAAAAATACCATCTTGTTCTTCCATTTCTTCTACTTCCTCATTAACACAAGAGACATTGAGCATCATTTCTTTTTCTGGTGGTTGAGTTTGCAATTTCTCAACAGCTTCTTCCTCGGCGACCAATGAGGTTGTAACACTGACTAGAGGAACTATTGCGATTTTTGAGACTTGGTTGAAAATAGCAATTGAAACTCCCACAGCAGCAAGCTCCACAGGACCTACCAAAACAATAACTCAATATATACTTAATTGATTCATTAATAGATGCAGTTCAATCACCAGCAGCCTAGGACAAAAACATGACAAAATTATCATGAAAGATGGCTTGTTACAGCATACTTGATAGGTCCAACAGAACTTTGGATACAACTAATGCACATGAAGAGAGTCATTCCTCAAATAGATAGCATTGCTCAGGAAAACATCATAAACAGCCACAAAGGTTACTATATCAAATCAATTCTCTAGACAAAAGCAAAAAAAAAAAAAAAAAATTAATGTAAAAACAAACCTATGTGGCCGATGAATGCAGTGTCAATCAGAGAAGCAACAGGGTCTGCCGCTAAAGCCAGAGTGGTAGGCAGCGAAATATGCATTACTTCAAGGCCTAGCTCATCCTTTCTGAGACTCTTCCTGGAAGCAATATTAAATATGGCCCCTTCAGCTCTTATGAATTCATTACGTAACAAAATTGGTACTATAACAACTAAGCCTTATCCCACTGTGTGGGGTCAGATATATGAATCAGATGACGTCATAGCGTCAGGTCAAGGATCATGTTTACATTCAAGCCAATATTAACTCCTAAATATCTTCCGATGGCTTCATCTATGGGTTTTCTAGGTCCCCCGCTACCAAAATTAGTAAAGACGGGAAAACCTTCATCCAAAGTATGTCCAATTCAGAAAGCAACCCTGAGCTCGAGAAACATAGTTCAAGGCTGAAAAGTTTTTTCTTCTTTCCGTTATGTCTAACGTCAAAAGCAAAAGCTACAAAGTTCTCCAATTGAAAGGGACACCAACAGAACAGCCATAAAAAAATGTAAGGCTTATTCTAATTCTAATATTTAGTCATCCAGGAAAGCATGGTGTAAATGATTAATAAGTAATGGTACCTTATGCCTGAAAATAACATCAGAAAGCTCATCTTTCCCGCGGCCGTTCAACGGTTTGGCACGTAGAGAAAAGAATGCGTGTGACATAAAATGATGAAATCTTTTCACATTCCACACCCCTTTGAACTCCCAACACAATAATATTCAGAATCCAACCAAAGCCACAGAGCCTTGGCACCACTCTGGCACCCGAAGCATCCTTGAATAAAATATATTTATTTGTTTAAAAAAGCAAAACGGGGTCGAGTTTATTTGTTTACAAGCTGCAAAAGCCGCCCTCAGTCATTAAAATCCCAGGTTGCACCTGGTTTAGAGAATATAATATATATTGTTACTGTAATTTTATTATTACTATTATTAAATGTAATATAAGAAGTCTTAAATAGTGGAGTACGTCGCAGGTGTATCTGGGGACAGTGAGTTGCTACCTGACATTGACGATGATAAAAATAGTCAACGGCAAGTAACTCATAAACGCTATGAGATTCATGGGGGTGAATACTAAACTTGAGAGTTATCTTACACGTACAACAAAAATCATACATCATACGTACACCTCGTACTTATATACATAAAGTTTGTGTTTTAACTCATGTAATGTTTGTGTACTTAATTAAGTATAGTTGAGAGTATCATTTATAAGTTTGTAATATTTGTGTGCATTATTAATGGTATATGTATGGGTGTATGAAATTGAGTGTACAAATAACATTTTTGCTTGAGTAAATGGTTGCCAAAATTCCGATTCGTAAAAATTTTTGGAAGAATAATTGAAAGAGCGCCTCTACATGCAGACCCATTTTCTTGGCACAATCTAGCCACCTATCGCATATACAGTAGCCATGAAGGCACAACGAACAAACTATATATCTATACATACATACATGCACAAACATATTTTACAGACTAAACTAAATAAGATTTGATTTGATCAACGACACATAAATGGAAAAAAAGTAATTGAAGCATTGCCCACTAATACTCTAAGCGTGTGGACTCACTCGGTACTATGTACAAATATTTTTAAGTACATTCATAAACTTTTAAATTGACGAGTACAAACTTTTCAACGAGCAAAAACAAATAATAAAACAAAAATGAAACCAAAATAATGAACAAGAAAATTTTGGTGCTCACGTGCACAAACTTTTGAACAATAATGCATAAACTTTATACACATGGACAAAATTTTGAACAAAGAACAAAAAATATGGTTGAAAAGAAATCGAACATGAAGATGAAGAAGAAAACCTCGGTGATCATGTGCACATATTTTTAAATAATAATGCACAAACTTTTCTATACATATGTACAAACTTTTTAAAAACCAGAAACAAATATTAGAACGAACATAAAAACAAAAAAGAAAACCTTGACGCACACATACACGAACTTTTGAACAACTATGTACAAACTTTTTTCACCCATGCACAAACTTTTGGAACTACCAAAGACAAAAAAAAAATGAAGAAAACGAAGATGAAAATTATGAGATCCACAATGTCTTGCGAAGAAGAAAAAAACGAAGAAGAAAAAAATGAAAAAAAGTTTATATGAATAAAAATGAACCAAAAAAAACTAAAAAATGAAATAAAAAAAATGTTTGTGACAAATGAAAAAAAAATGAGGAGGAAGAAAAGAGAAGTGAGGGGAGTAAAAGAAAACACAAAATGAATAGGCAGAGAAGGAGAAGAGGAGGACCGTGTGTGTGTGTTTGCATATTACATGATTTAGAAGTTTCACAAGCAGCACAATTATTCTGCTTTGAACATTGCAGCAAATCCAATCTTTTATGAGCGTACCAAGATCATTGAAATAGATTGTCACATAATTCAGAAAAAATTACAAGTTGGTCTAATTAAACCTTCGTATGTGCCACATGACTTCAACTAGTCGATGTCTTTACAAAGACATTGGGAAAGGATCAATTTGTGACAACTTCAGACTTCATGATATTCACTGTGTTGAGAATCTTTGTAATTATACAATTATTTTTTGGGTAGGGTGTAATTATATTTTTTTCATTTTTTTGGTGCGTAGGTAGGGTGTAATTCTAGAATTATTTGTAATTTTTGTATTTTCCTTTTAGGCTGTAGATACTAATTATGTATTTGATTTTATATATGTGTTGCCACATGAAATAAGGTAAAACCCCCTTTTGATCCCAAAATTATACCTAATTACTTTAGTCTCTTACTTTTAAGAGCGTTCAATTTAATCATTTATTTCTAAAAATGAGTCAGTTTAGTCTTTTTTTTAAACATTTAATTACATTTAAACAATGACATTATCAACATTTGAAAAGTGTTGTTAAATAGAAAAAATGATCACACCGACTCATTTTGAAAAATAAATGACCAAATTAAACGTTTTAAAATTATGGGATCAAAATTATTATTTGGATATAACTATGAGATCAAAAGAAACGTTAACCCCCATGGAATAATACAAACAATTATATTCCTTTCTTAATTGAATTAAAAGAGAAAATGAATCATATATGTCCACCGTGGATGATTGTTTCACTGCACTTAACCATCACCCAGTTTTACATGGAGTGGAAAAAAAATTTTGAATCTTGAATCCTGAGACTATGGATCAAGGTCATCCATTCCCCTTCTCCTCAGTAAATATCTTAGCCATTTAGTCTTGCAAATAACCTTCACCTTAATCAGCTCCTCACCTTGTGCTTAAGAGACACTGAATAGGTAATCCAAACTCCTTGCTGAGGCGAACTTGTTTCCTCCAAGGGTCATTGTGTAATTTGTAATGCAAAACCTTATTTAACACAAAAATTACATGTCAGAATAGTTTCAATATAATAACAACTTCGATTTCCTCTTACTCTCTTTGTGCCTTTGGGAAGGGGCCATTCGATCAGCATTCTGTGCAACCAATGAGAAACATTCATTTGCTTCAAACTTGGTTTCTTTCTCTACGTTATTTAAGGTTTTAAGTACCATGAAATCTGGTTGCTAGCACCTTGCACAAACGTACGATATGTTCAAAAATAGTTTTGACGAAGGAAGCTAAAATACCTGTACAAAAGTGGCAAAGGCATCATCCTCTGTCAGTTTCAAAAATTCAATCCCCCAGTCACCAACATGTCCAAAAGCAGTTTTTTGCCTTTCGGCTTCAAGCATAATAGAATCACGATACAAGAATCTTTGCCAGATTTTCTTAACATTTACTAGCTTGAATTCGATTTCTGTATCATTGAATCCCTGAAAGAAGGCGAAGATTAACAACCACTCAAACAAGCTTCTTCTATTATGCCAACTTTACTCGAAATGACGAAACATTTGATTTAATTTGTATTATCGCTTAAATGATGCCTGAAAACAAATTATTGAAAAAAGGGGGAAAATAAGTACCCGGAGAATCTTAATCAAGTTTGGAATTTCCTCTTCAGATATTCGAACAGCAAAGCTATCATAGTTGAGCACATTCTCATATGGTAGGAAAATCCCATCCTACATAACAAGGAAATAACAAGGCAAGAAATGCAGGCAGTTAAAATGATTGATAATTTCAATTAGTAATTAATTTTAACAGAGAAAAAAAACCTAATTAGTAATTAATTTGGAAAGATACAACAGACTGTAAATATGAATAGCAAAGCTGAAATAACCTACTTTTGTCTCTAATCAATATCCATGAATCATTTATATAGTACACATTAAATTAAAGCCATGAAAACATTATGGAAATGAAGCAAGGATCATTTTTAATATATATCGCTGTGCGAGACTATATACGTTACGAGCTACCATTCTGTTAACATCCACTTTTTTATCGAGTTTAAATGTGGAGGCCCAAGCATAAGGTATAAACGGCTGACCAAGAAACTTAAAACTTCTCTTGCGGTGACAATATCAACTTGAAATTAGTGACAAGCTTAAAAAAGCCATTTCTTAAATTGATTATATTGGAAGTAAAAAGAAAAGTAAAAGAAGAAGAGCATAAACCTGAATGACCACGGGAATGCATCCTTGCAAAATACTGTCTTCCATGCGCCCACTCCAACCATCTCCAGGCAACACTCCGCAGAAAACAGAACTTGCTAGATCAACATGATAGTTTTCAGAACGCACTGGGGTCACCACGACATCTTTCGCATGTTGTTTCCCAAGTTTTCCATCCTTATTAGGGCTTGATCCAAACTCTTCAGCAAGTTTCTGTCTGATACCCATGCTATACCTGCATTATTTCCAACAAACATGAAACCAGATCTCCCATAACATAGTAATAATATATCTGAACCAGAAGTAACTTCATGTGACAAACCATATAATCATGTTTGTTAACAAGTGAGAACAAATATTCGATTTCATACAAATCATGGGGGAACAGTTTGTCAAGGTTACTAGCTAGAGACAATGTGAAGATGCTTTGAACAGACATGTGCCATACAACATCCACCAGCTAAAATTCCAAAACAGTTATATAGTAAACTTACGAATCTTCCGGTCTTCCATGAGGGTAAGCTGGTCCTAAATTCCCATTGAAGTAGAATAGTGTCTTCCGCTTCTCACAGGGCCTGAAATCAACCCATAACATGGCTGTACTGTAAGATCCTATGAACTTAAATAAAACGAATACGAGATTCAAGCATGACCAGAAAAACAAAGAAAATGACCGAAGTCAGGTAACAATTAATGTCTTGACAAAAATTTACCAAGCCCAAAGTTTTAAAGTCAACACATCAACATCAGGAACTTTCCAAGCAGGAAGCACAAGATCTTTTTCAGGGTCAAAACATGGATGAATGCCTCTTCTATCGGAAGGAATTTTATCCCAGTTGTCAGCCCAATAAGCTGTGGTTGAATGGTTATGCTTTGTATTTGTGTTTCCCCAGTGAACTAACATCATGCTGTTCCATATCTCCTTTGGGGCATAGCAAGCACCTTCATCCCATGAAAAGGACTGCCTTCAAAAACCAAAGTGACATTATTAGCTCTGGCTTCTTACAAGTGAATACAGTTAATATAACATTACTTCATTAACATAAATAAATAAATAACTTCAACGTAGAAACAAACAATTCCTCTTGCACATACCCAAATGTGGTCCCTTCCTGACGAGCGATTCCAAAATGGGTATTGCTCAACAATGTGATTATATGCATTCTTATAATATTCCAATGTGAGAGAACTCCTCAATCCTTGATGAACCTGAATGTTACACAAGAAAATGAAGGAAAAAGTGAGAAGTAATAATAGTGCAAAACTAGGAATCTCGCGGCTATCAGTACATAGATATATAATAAAAACAAAAAAGCTAACATACAAAAAAAAGTTACAAATAACTTGAGATATTTCTATCCTTCTTCCATCTCTAAAGGTCTGTTTGCAAGTTGGGTTTTGGAGGAGAAGGAAAGGTTTTGAGGGGCTTAGTCATGGTTTTTACATGTATCTGAATATAAGTTGAATCTCCTAACAGGAAAATGAACATTACGTGCAACTGTATTTTCCATTTTGAAATTACTACTAATTTACATAAATGGAAAGCAAATCCATGTAACATAGAAGTCAGGATAGTGACTACATCCAATTAATCAGAGTTATCATTGTTGATGTTGTAGAAAAGTAAAAGACAAGGAGGAATATAGGTGAAACAACTATGTGTGGAGGAAAATTCTTTAGTTCAACCGATGCTTAGTTATACATCCACTGCACTAAATATAGTTGTTAAGAGAAAGAAAGAGGAGACACATGAATAATTCCGTGTTTCAACTACACAGCAAAGGCATGATTATATAGACTCTAATAAATAAACATAAATACAAAGATATTCACAAATATATAATTTCGCTAATTACAAATTCTATCATATCCTAATACATAATTACATATTAACACTCCCCCTTAGTAGCGGATCCAACAAATTTAGGTTATGGAGGCAAGATTACATAAGTATAACAAGTTTCATAGAATTACTTTTCATGTATAAAAATATCAATTCAAAATGATAAAAGATCAATTTATAATTATACTCTTTTTGTGGGTCATGTTGTAGCGGAGTTTGTGGTGTGGTCGGTTAACTCGACCAGTGCCACGCAGTGATTGACTAGATTACTGGCAAGGTAGCAGTGCTGCAGTCCTAACAGTGAGCAGCATTTCCTATGGATTAGGATAGCACTGAAGTTGTATGAATGAAGGAGAATCAATAAAGAAACAACAAAGGGTGGGCCTGTGGGAGGTAAAAATGTTCAAAACATGACAAATTATATGGATGAGCATCTGAAGAGGCGTGGCTTAAACGTTCATGCTTGCTCTTAGGGGAACGCTTAAGGTGCATGTGTGCCTCTTGCCTTCTTTATTTGTTACACTATTTCATTTCTTATTTCTCCTTCGCTACATAAGCGTACATCATGGGAGTGTGATCATGTGGCATACAGATCTTGCAATACAGCATCTTTCTAACCTTTGCCAAACCATAAGCGCAATTGCGTAGTGAAAATATTAAAAGACCAGCGGGTAGCTTTTGTAAGCATAATTGCTCTTGTAAATTCTTTCCAGACATGTCTTTCTAAATCCCTCTAAAACACTAGCCCCCTGCTAAGTGAAGAGGGGTGGCTCGGGTGGCTCTTTATTGAGCATGAAGTTAGAAGCTCTATGTGCATAAACGTGACTTGCACGCTTAGTGTGCATCATTGAACTCACATCATGCTTTCAGCATCACACGTTGGGTGCGCTTCCCATTGCAATCATGGCATTAATGTACATTGATACTGCCAAGTTTTCTCACCAATCAATCACTACTTATTTAGTTGACACTTGACTGTTTGATTGCAATATAATATATTTTGACAAAATACATATTGTATGATATAATATAACTGTGTGGTACATATAATCCTGTAGTATCTATTATAGGCAAAGATCCTCTAAAGTGAGGATTTCAGTTTAGAGGTTAAGGGGTTTTATTATTGGATCAATAAAGTGAGATTTAGTCCCACATTTATTTTATTGATCCAATAGTTAAACCTCCTCACCTTATCCTCTACGAGGAGATTATCACTTTAAAGGATCCAAATACATCTATTGTAATAGGTAGTACATGATATGATACGATATATATATATATATATATATATATATATATATATAAAAGGGATGACTCTAGTGAGAAGAGTGTTTATATATGAGAGAGAGAGGAGTTAATCTTGACCATTAGATCTTTTATAAATAATCAAGATATTAGATCAGAAAAGTCATGTGACTTTTTAAGTGATCATGTGACATTTTTATAACTTCTAATCTTGACCATTTATAAAAGAATTAATGATTAAGATTAACTCCTCTCACTAGAGTCATCCCTTATATATACATATATATATATATAGATATATGTATGTATAGATGTATGTATGTATACGATGATGGTACTATGTGTATCTTGCTATCATTACCACTTATTATTTCTATTATTATTTTGAATTTAGGAATTCAAACCACCCAGGCTCCAGCTCTTCTTTTTCTTTGCCACCTAGCAGCCATCTTCCACAACAGACTTTCAGCCTTCACTTCCCATTCTATAAATAGGGCCTTCCATACTTCATTTTTTGCTCCTCCATTGTTTTTTGGTTTTTATATCTTCTCCCCAAAACCTTCTCTTAGCTTACTCCTCCATCTTCCTTTCTATTTCCTTTTCATGGCAGTGCGATGGTGAGGTCCTACCTCCGGGAGCTCGGCTGGCTGTGACATGGCAATAGAGACTCAGCAGTTGCTGCCTTGTTCCCTGGACTTACTTGTCCATGATGGCTGCCCTCTGCCCATGGTGCAAAGCGAAAGCAGGAAATGAAAACTCATATGCAAAGTCCCTATCCCTTAGAGGATTTCAAGCTTCCACCGACCGTTGGCCAGAACTTCTTTACTGTAGTACCCCATCCCATGGTGAAGACTGGAAATGACCTTTGCTCTATGTACCCCGCCGAAGAAGGCTGCGCACCTTTGGGACCCATGCTTCTCAAAAGTCGTTTGTTCAAACGAGAATTTCCATGGAGTCCTATCAATTATCTTGTTTGCCTGGGAACCACTTCTAGTTGGGCAGGTTGGGTGAAGAATTTCTTTAAGAGTAACAATGGTCATTGGCGGTGACGTGATCGCAGTTTCAAGCTTTGTGTGGTGGGTTGCGTTCTCTCTCTCTCTTTGTAGCCTATCGAGTTGGCGAGAAATAAGCTCTAGGGATTTTCCTTGTTCCATCAATGTCCTGCCTTATTCCTCCTGTTTCTGCTCCACTGTAGACAGCGATTCTAGAATCTTGTCCATTCCTTCAATCGTGTCCAGCTTCTTCTCCACATTCTCAATTCACGTTTCCATGGCAGCACGCGTAATAACCATACACAGAGTTCCCAAGGTTAGAGCTCCGGTACCAATTGTAATGGTACAAATAATAATCAAGCAAAATATTTTCTGAGTAACGAGTTTGTATTGATGTAGAAGAGAAAAATAGGATTTGTAACAATGGTGGTAGAACTTCGACAGGCCACCTACTCTCCCAAACAAGGATTTAGTCTAATGACCCCCCACGGTGCATTCTTGCCTTATTAATAATGCAGAATTACTAAACTGCCCTTTCCTAGTGTACACTTTGTCATAAAAGGGTTTACCCTTATCCCTAGGTGTATTACTATGGGCCTCCTCATTAATCCCCATCAGTGGGCTGTTCCTATTACTAACATCATTAGTCCCAACCCCAACCGCGACACAATAGCAAACCTAAACAACTATCAATGAAGTGGGGCTTTCCAATCTCAACATATTTGAGAGGTAAAGTCTTCTGTGTTTTACACTAAGTTGAAGTTGTGCACTTAATCCTATCCCAAAGAACATGCTTAACAGAGAGATTGTCATTAAAAAGATGGGAATTGTACTCAAGCCAAATACACCAAACAGTAGCAAAAATGGCACATTGCCATAAAATATTGGTATCCTTCCTACTCCCAAATCCAACATACTATGTCAAAAGAATTGATCTCTAAGGTCGCAGGGCGCACCCAACACTCATCCAAGATACCAAACAGACAATTCCATAAGGAGTTAACCAAATAACAATGCAAAAACAGATGTATAACTAGTCTCGTCTTCTACTATTCCCAATGTTATCTTAACTACTATGGTTGATCTCTAAGGTTTTAAACTTGTTACAGAAGAATCCTTAACAATAAAATGAAAAGAACACCATTAAACATTGCTCGGATAACAATCAAAAAACCAACTAAAGCCCTAGAACTTAGAACAAAGTAATTGTGTGAGTCATAACAAACTTAAATCACCATCGGAATAGTCATTGATGAAAAGAAAAGTCACCATTGGAAAAGGCCAAATAGCTAGGAATGTCGTATAACAGGTCCAAATTGTTGGGAATGCTGAATAATGAGGCCAAAGTAGCTAGGAATGAGGAATGACAAACCCATCACTAAACAATAGATTCAAATTCTCAAAAAAGGTCCAGAAAGTGTCAAAGTTGTGTTTTCCAGGTTTCAGAGTGCAAAAAGCCAAAAGGGAACTATAAAAAGGGTTAGAAGTTAGAACAGTATGTGCAACAGTCACCAGCAGTGTGACAGGGAACAGGCTGAAAATGTGCTAGTGAAGACAATGGATGAAGGTGCGGCCGATGGGTCCCCGGGATGCGTTGGAGACGAGGCTGCATGTGGCTGGACATGCAGGAGCTTGAAATGGCACGTGAGAGCACATGAAACAGCATAAGGAGGCATGACTTTGGGGGTTGGTCATGAATTTCAAAGCGACTCTGATGGTGTGGCCACTAAGCCTGAAAGGATGCTGGAAAAATCACCGGAAAATTGAACAGTCGTTAGGTTTGCTGATGGTGGCAGGAGAGGCGATTTGAAGAAGATAAGAAGTTTCTAGAGAGATGACATGGCACAAGGAAACAATCGCAGTCATTTACAGCCAGGAGAAGAACAAAGGGCAAAGGTGATGTTGATGGAAGAAGATCAAAGGGTTTGATGGCCTAAAATTGTCAGATTCAACAATGGAGTTCCAAATTTACTTAGGAACTCAACAACAGAATAATGATGGGACAATTCACAGATGATGGTTGTACTCTAATACCATGTCCAATTTGTAGAAGGGTAAAAGACAAGGTACGTAGGTAAAGCTACAATGTGTGGCGGAAAATGCTTTAGTTTGATAGGTACTCAGAATAGACACCCATCAGCACTGTATATAGTCATTAGAGAAAAATGCATGCATAGTTTCAAGAATAGGTAATTAGTACTTAACTATTTTGTTACAAACCACCCAGCAGCTAGGGTAGTTAATTCAGAATAAAATCTGAATTGTTTACGCAATAAAATCTGATTTGCTAACCAAATCAGGAGAGAATAATTTGGTTGAGGATTATTAGGGAAGGAGAGTTGTTAGGAGAGAATTATGGCCAACCCATGATTTTCTCTCATCAAGTTAGTATAAGAAAGATCCTTGGGGAGGGAAATATTCATTCATAAAATTAGACAGAACTAGGGGACCAAGGGATCCATCAATTCCCAGGAGTATTGTTCTATTTTTATTTTATTATTTCCGCAGCCCTTGGCTACGCATTTCTTGTTCTGCCAGGCAATTTCCCATTGGAATTCCTGATATTATTAATAAAACACCAGCAGATTCAGCAAGTATTTTAATTGATACCAATTCTTACATATTTCCTCAGACTATAGGTTTCCAATGCCACGAATTCTACTATTCCGAATGATAAACTAGACAATTCTTTTGTCCTCGAGGAGGAAATGTTGATTTCCTCATTCTTTACCCTTAACTTTCTTCTCCCTCCATTACTTTTTTTTTCAAGAATGACAATGACATACATGCTATGTGGAGCATGAATTGATTTCCTCCATGGAGGACAAAAGAATGAATCGTTATACAAACTGATAATGTTGACAATTTTAATTCAGAAAGTTCCAAATGCACTACTAAAATGCACAGGCATGCAACGCTGATGCAATGCTTCTTATACATAGGCAATATACAGTAGTCATATATAATACAACAACAACTACTGAGCCTTATCCCACTATGTGGGGTCGGCTACATGGATCAAGTGACGCCATAGTGCCTTATCAAGGACCATGTTTTCATGCAGATCATTAACCTCTAAATCTTTTTTAATAGTTTCCTCTATAGTTTTCTAGGTCTTCCCCTCCCTATAGCTAATGAGTTATCTGTCATTTGATCTACTCTCCTTACTGGAGCTTCTACTGGTCTTCTCCTCACATATCCAAACCACCTAAGATGGAATTCTACCATCTTTTCTACTATAGGGGCTATCCTGACCTTCTCCCTAATGCAATCATTCTGTAAGAACCTGGTAAACACTCAGCAAGTATAATAGGAAATAGCAATATAGAGCGGGAGAAGAGGGTATAAGGAGAGTTATTGAAATGCAGGGTAATTTGATGATATCAGAGTGATAATCATCAAATTCCCTGAATGTATGTATTATGTGTATGAAAGTATGAAAGTAAGATAAAGGCAGCTTTCGAGAGGCTACCACCATCCCAAATCCTATTTCATTCCCCAAATTCCCGAATGAATCCCCCAACCCACAAGCTCACCTCAAATAACCAAATCCCATCTTCTCTCTCCTCTAACAGAATTACATTTGTTCCCCACCTAGTCACGTACCTCACACAAAGAGGTCCCGCATAATTTCCCATATCAGTCACCTTATTTTTCCCTTTCCTACTATAAGTGTAAGTAAATGGAATTATATTTCCATTATTACCCTGCCCTCTTTCACCCATACCAACTGCATTTTCCTTTTCCTTATCACTTGGGTACGTAACACGTTCATAATTCTATCTGGTCTAGTGTGTTTACTCATCCAACGCAGCATCCTCATTTCCACAACATTGAGTTTATTCGCATGTTGGCTTGTTAAGGCCAAACACTCAGTCTTATATAACATTGCTGGTCTTACAGTTGTGCAGTAAAATTTTCCCTTAAGCTTGAGTGACATTTTTTTATCACAGAACTCCTGAGGCACTCCTCCCTTTCCTTCACCCAACTTGGATGCTATGATTAACATCACTCTCTATCTCTCCATCATTTTGGATAATGGAGCCAAGGTACTTGAACCTTGTGATGTGTGGTATAGGATCGTATCCAATTTTAACATCGATGTTTGGACTTGTACATCTCTTACAAAACCTATATTCCATATATTCAGTCTTACTTCTGCTTATACGAAGATCGTGTTTCCAGCACTTGTCTCCATAGTTATAACTTACCATTTAACTCTTCTCTCGACTCTCCCACCAGAACAGTGGCATCAGCAATAAGCATGCATTGGGGCACAGGGACTTGAAATGTGTTCAGTAAGAGCATCCAAGACCAGCATGAAAAGATAGGGACTCAAAGTTGACCCTTGATGTAGACCAATGATGATGGGGAAGTCCTCTGTCGTTCCATCTAACGTTCTTATACTAGTTGTGACTAGTTGTGACCCTGGTCATATATAATACATTCTAAAAGGAAAAATTGGTTTAAAAAACCAATGAATACAATATACCTGCAAACTCAAGTGAGGAGCATCATCAGCACGAGTTATGATACATGAATCGAGAACAGGAACAAAGAAAAAGTCTGCTTCTTCACCATTTAGAGTTCGATGAGGACTAGCTAACATGCTCTCATAAAGGGCTATCTGTAAACAAACAGCAGCGATAAATATATTGCAATAAATTTTAAATTTGATCAACTGAGATGCTCCAATCTAATATTCATGAAATACCTGGGAACCATACAGTTGATCTGTCCAAATTGTTGCATTATGGCCATCATAAATTCTATTCACACACTCTAACTTAAAATGGCGTCCCTACAATAACCAAATAGAAGAAAGAAAAATTAAAACCACAAAAACATCAAAACTTGCTTTTCGGACATGACCAAGAGTGGCACTCAGATTATCCTGACCTCAAGGAGAAGGCTGTTGAACTCTGGGGGCAGATCATAAACATATATAAGTGGTCTTTTCTTTGCCACTACAGTATTAAGATTGATGATTTTTCCACTGGCATGAATATTGTCAGGAACCTCAATTCGAGCAGGACGAAGCCAACTGGGCCAGTCTCTTATAGAAGATACCACAGATGGAATGCTACAATCTACTCCATACCAGCCACTGTCACACTGAAAATCATTATATTCAGTTTATCTACTGACATTGGATGGAAATTAGCCATTATCAAACTGGAGATACACTACATTCAGTTCTTTTATGTTTTGGATATAAAAGTAAATGAATTGAGGCAAACAGAAAGAATTGCAGAAAGAAAAGAGGATAATGAATCCTCCTAAATCACAAAGAACAAAAATTAAAGGAAACAAATAGGAAAAACTCAATGTGATAAAGCTTTCCAATCCCTCAACATATCAATCTTTTCCCAAAATGGAAGAGTGGACTTCATACAGCACAAAATGTGAGAATGGTTTCATTATCTTACTAATGTTACTCTTGTGAAACTTATCAAAGTGATTTAAAGGAATGCAATTACACATTATTTTGTATTTCAAAGACATTCCATACTTGTAATTGTAACCCAACATCAAATGGCTTACGCCCCGACATAGGCTTCTTATTTCTGTTGACCCTCAAAACTGAACAAGAATCACAAACCCTCAAACATTGAAAAAGAATCTCGAAAGAAGATTTCTGCTGCTGTAAACTGTTAGAAAACCCCACAGCACAAAAGGGTAAAAGAAGGATTAGACAAGAAAATTAGAGAGTAGTGATGAGGGCACTAATTGTAACCAACTGTTGCTGAGTTGGCAATGATGATTGAGGTGAGAAATAATTCTGCTATATGGGTGGAGTGAGGAATATTGACGGGGTATTTGGAAATTGGGAAATAGGCCTTGGGAGAGACTGAACCTCTCCAAAGTTCAAACTATCTTCTTTCATCTTCTACTATGCTTTGTGTTTTCTTCTTCTATTTACTTGTTGCTATATGTGGTTTCTATCATAAACCTATGCTCATTCTCCTGAAATTTTAGTCCTTGACCATTCTTACATTTCTCTTTCAGTCTTTTTTTTTCATGTCTTCCTTCCTAGTTTATTCTCCTCCTGAATCAGGTTATTTGGTTGACAGCAAACTTTCAAAGGTTTAAGACTTCTTTCTGTAATGAATCAACATGATTTAAAATAGGTTTTCTTGTCAAATATGCACTAGCATTAATTTATTTTCCACCAGCCAATCCCTATAACTGCAACAAATGAAAACAATAGACAGTTGACTAAGTTTTTCTTCTAGTAAACAAGTTGGACACTAAAAATAGGTGTCACATTAATAAACAAAAGAATCACCTGACAAAACCCGCCACGACAGTAGCCATTCCCAGAGCACTGATTAATGCAAATAGATTCCACAGGCACTTCACAAAATTGGCCCCAAAGACCATCATACTTGCAGTCACATTCCTCTTTGATTTTCACCTTGCCAGCATATGCTTCAGCTGGGTCCACATTACACCAACCTTGTATACTACCATTAGTTGTGAACACGTCTTGGTCAATTTTGGTCCAATTCACTAGTTTGGGACCACCAGGTTCAGATGGTGGGCTGAAACAGAAGTGAAACATGTGACTGTCAATGGTAATCATTGAGAAGATTAGCCAACAAAACTCAATACTCGGGCTTTGAATTTACATACTTAAATTGAAACCCACATGTCTCTGCCAGAGGTCGATTTGGATATTTTGTGCCCTCGCCACAAAAGCACATTGCTCTTGTTTTGTCACAGTTAGCTGGGCAAATTGAGACAACCCATCGACCAAATGGCTGATCTGGAGATCCTGGGTAGTTGCACTCCAATTGCAACTTCTCAGTACAATCATCTCCTGTCACCTCATAAAATAATATGACTGATCAGACCAAAAAAAATGAAGTAAATATGCTTCAGTGCAAATTCAATAAAACAAACATATTCAGAAATAGTAGAAAAAAGTTCAGTAACTTTCTTTCTTGGTTCTGTTTTAGGCAAACCAGTAGAAACTGACAATGTATTTTAGCTCTTGATATAAGAGAGTAAGAAGAAATGTTATTCACAAGTAGCTATTAAGAGCTACAACACGACTTATTAATAAGCATGATACGGTAAATAAATGAATAGAGATAACTGAGGGGACAGAGGCAAGGAGGGAAATTGAAATTTTAAAGCAAGTGATGCTGTCAAATATTTACTTTTCTTCAGTTAATAAATGAGAAGCCAACAACTCGCAAAAAATAATAAATATAAGGATTGACTGGAACCCAACTATAAAAGTCTCAATCAGAAATTATAAATCATGACACAAATTTGATATCACTTGTAACCAGACATTGAATCTTGATAAGGTCAGGTATGCCAAAATCCGAGTAATTGTACCACAAATAAATCAAATCTCCCCCTCTCTCCCGATGAATAGCTTTATGCAGCCCTAGATAAGAATGTTTGTATATGTTAAATTTTGCTCTACATTTTAAGAGCAAAGCTGATGGCCTACAAATTTCATGGAACTCAAAATAATTAATAAAGCAAAGTTCGATATGCCAAACTAAAGAGCATTTTAATTTATGAAGTGACAACCCATATTCTGGTTTTTTCTTCCCCACTTCTTTTGCACAACACGAAGGAAAATACACAGAACTCAATTTAAAATTTATTGCCACTTATTCAACTATAAGGGCAACTGCCAACCAGTAAGGAAAATACAGGAGTGTTTCCAGTGTAATTTGTGATAGAAATCACTCAAGTTTAACTGAAAATTTTACCACACATCTATAAGACATGCATATGAGATTTAATGATGGACAACGTAAACTGGACAAGAGAACAAACTCAATGTTACAGAGATAAGAGTGTTGCATTGAATGATTTAAATGGAGGGGAAATATCATGGATTTAAATGCTTAGCTCCAAAAAACTTGGTAAAGACCTCTCTGTATCTAACTAGTAGTGACACCATTCATTTGCAAACAATGACTTGAGATGCATTTGGGTTTAAAAAGCTGAATAGGTGCTTGAGTTGATGGTTGTGACTGATTTACCAATTACCAAAGAATAAGTGTGAATACCCAAGTCCAAATAAATTCAATTATTCTGATCATCACTATATTATGAGAGTGAATAAATTACATGAAAAATCTTAAAGCCAGAACAGCAAGATAGTCAAAATGAGTTATTTTCTGCTTCTCAAACATCATGTATCAGCTCAATAAAATGAAAGGAGGGAACAGAACTAACCAGCATAACCATGAAAGCATCGACAGTGTCCCAATTCTCGATTACAGACACCCAGCCCACTGCAGTCATTTTTGCAGTTATTGCCACCTATTATCTGTTAATAAACCATATTATTAAAGGAAAGAATTTACTTTTGAGTTTCGATAACCAGAGATCTATGTCAATGCCAATCACAACCATATAACTTCAGAAGAACCAGCAACTATCCAAAATACAAAACCTCAGAACTAAGAATGCAGAAAGAAGACGCGGTACATGGATCTAAACAAAAACAGGGGAAAAACAAGCTAAAAGTATCACTCCTCACCTCAGTAATGTTGACCTCCTTTATAACAGAATCGCAACCGGCAAGCCACCGGCCAATCTCAGCCTTCCATGGCGCACCCCGATAAACAACGGCTCGGTGTAAGTCAGCCGGAAACCGGTGCTTCAAATCAATCACAGGTTCTTCCTTCTCGAGGCTTGTTGGCAATTCTGCTGACGCATTTGTCGGAATGCAAGAGTCCTGAGCAAGCTTGAAATAATCGAAAGCAGGTGTCAAGGGGAACAAGAACAGGTGCACTACAGAAACCAGTGCCACAACAGAAGCAACCGTTGCCGCAAGGGACCAAGAGCACCTCCACTTCTTCACCACGGAGAACAAATCTGACAAGTCTCCTGCCATATTAATTCTCAACAGTACAAAACAAGCTTTACCAATTCAGCTTGCCACCTTGACACCATAACCTGAAATATCAACCGCAACATCATCATCATCATTGCAAAATGCAAACCATAAGCATGGCTACTACAAAGCTCAGCTAGAGCTGAACCATAAACAGCGGCAACTCACTATTACCAATGCAAACACACAAATTGAAGATTCGCAACTAAATTCAACAAAACAAA
The DNA here is from genome assembly GCA_003254905.1 of Nissolia schottii. Classification (NCBI taxonomy): domain Eukaryota; kingdom Viridiplantae; phylum Streptophyta; class Magnoliopsida; order Fabales; family Fabaceae; genus Nissolia; species Nissolia schottii. The sequence continues at coordinate 26,540 of QANU01009438.1, forward strand.
AGAGCAACAACGAAGTGAAAGTGATAAATCATCATTGAATCCTAACACTTGCAGGCCGCTGCCTCACCTTTCCCGGATCTGAAGCTCCGAAAACAGAGAACCCTCACGTAGAGGAATGAAGATGAAGCCCCCACAGGAGAAGCAGATTCAACAAAAATCCCACATTGGGGGAATATTCAGCAATTAAAAATGGTGGCGCCTATTCAATTCCAGCCACGCAAATTCCTAAACGGCCACGTTTTCGGTCAATGGACACTGAGTCTATTTTTATTTTTTTCTTCTTATTTTTTTGGACTCTCGAAACTGTGGTTGTGAAGCTCGTATTATATGTGATGGGACAACGCAGAAGTTTCGTCCTGCATATGCTAAGCGTAACATTCTGGACGCGCAAATTTCCCCTTTTCCGTTTAACAATTAAAAAGGGTTTTGTTTTGGCGTATCGATCGACAGGAGCCAATAGAAATTAAAGTCTGTGAAATAAAGGGGGATTTTAACGGTGAATAAGGGAAGTCTGGGTCCCTTTCCTTTTTTTCACTTCAAAAGCCGCCAAGGCTTCCTCTCTCCCTCGAGTTTGGAGCCCAGCATATAACTGATTTTTGTTGTCGGTCGAAAGACTGTAATGGCCTTAACGGCGTTTCAAAAAGGGTAAAAGCTCTTTCCGTCCGCTTAAAAGAGTTCTTGTTCACGGGGATCTTGTCATGCCATCTTTTTTACATGAAAATGTCGTCTTAAATCTCCCACATCAATATTTTACATGTTTATGTCATGTACGAATCTCACATTTTAATAAATGATTAGAGGTTTAACATAATATTGTCATGTGAAAAATGGTATGAGAGAATCTATTCCCTTATTAAAATGGGGAGAGGATCCTCTCGCTTGAGGATATACCATGGCATGCTCATGTTTTCAATATAAATCGTTCATCATCATTAAAGGAGATCTAATGGCTAAGATTAAAAGAGAGTGTTTCCACTCAAGAAAACCCGATCTCTTTTCTTCATTCTCTTTCAACTTCCCATCTCCTCCATTCCGTAAGAGAATAAAAAAAAATGCTCAGCCCCCATCTCATGAAACTCATTATAGCCACCATGTTTGCATGACTCTGATGCCGTTGCAACCTCTCGTTCTATGCCGTTTGACAGTCTCACGCCGCTGTAGTCGTGCTCGGGTCGCACATTGACGTCATTGTAGCTGCTTCTCACATCGTCGTCGTCGCTTGGTGGCTATGGTGGGTTTCATGAGATAGGGGCAGAGTGCTTTTTTTTCTTTTACGAAACGGAGGAGATGGAAAGTTAAGAGAGAACAGAGAAAGAAGATTGGGTTTTCTTCACTGAAAACGCTATCTTTTCATCTTAGTCATTAGATCTCCTTTAATGATGATGGATGGTTCAGATTAGAGATGTGATCATGTCATGTTATATCCTCACATGAGAGGATCCTCTCCCATTAAAATGAGTTAGTGTAATCCATTTATATATTTAACTGCACTTTTTAAATGTGAGTGTTTTGACTTGATAAAAAAGATGACGTGTCCTTTTGGGAAGGTCGCCGTCAGTGGGTCTTAGGCTTGTACAATTCCAATCAGGACTCCCAGGAAGGGGACTTGCAAGAGACTCTGATGCTTAAGTCGATAACCATTCCAGGTGTGTGTAAGGTGAAAGAAACGTACCTGATCGTTGGCCCCAAGTCACTGTTTTATAGACTTACCTTGGCTCACTGCCGAGGAGTGCTACTCGTGGTGCCCGTACTTTGCAGGGGGATGCCGAGGTCCCTCGCCCACAATGGGTATATAAAAAGTGGGGCTTGTTTCATGGCTACGTGGGTCCATTTGATGCGTGCTCTTCAACGTGTGTTCCCCAATTAGGCAATTGTGCTGATTTTACACACACCAAAATGTCGCAATTTTAGTGCGCAATTAAATAATAATTTATAAAAGACTAAGTAACCTCAAAAATTTAGTAAAAGACAACCTAAGTCGTCTCTCAAGGAAGTACAAGCAATTCAATTATGTTCTATTTAAATAAAATAAATGGGTGTTTGAATGGTTATCACAAATAAAATAAAATATAATATAATATAAAAATAAAAAATAAAAGTAAGATGCATACAGTTTTTCACATATTAAGGATTAATTATCATTGTTCTCAAAAATTAATGTTCATGAAGGGTTGTTGTTTATTAGCTAGAAATCTCCAACTAACATGTAATTCGCCTAAAGATATCATGATCGCATTCTCCTAGAAATTAACTAGTACAAGCATTAACAATCAAGAACTCGGTCTTAACCATCTATACTAATTTTATATCCAAATTGTACAACTTAATCTAATAAAATTAATCCCTAATTCCTTTTACCGGCTTAGATAATCCTAATTAATCAATTCAAATTACCAATCCCAAGAAATCTTAATTCAAAAAATCCTACAATCATCAAGATTCATCAATTTAGAATTATTCATAACTTATAGCATGTAGTCACCAGTTAGTGTATGTCACTCGTCATTCATAGTGTATAGGCACGTCCAATGCTCGCTCAAACATTACTCTAGAGTCATCTCCATAAATTTGACTTTCTTCTAAGTATTACGGATCACCAATTAAACATGATATGCATCAAGAGGTCTTTTAAAGATTGTAACAGGGCCATGGTCATGGTGGGATAGGGCTTAGTAGAATCAATTTGACATTCATGTCTTGAAGCTTTGAGGCTTCTCCTTGGCTTGGTCATCCAACAGTGATTCCCTCCAAGTGGGGATGGATGTAGTTTCCCACCAGGAGCTTCTTCAACCTCTTACACACATGTTCTAACTTTCCAATAGTGGCAGTGATAGTGTCATCAAGTGATGCACATAAATGCCCTCAACTGGCCATAGGTATCCAAACAAGCATACTTACATGGCCCAAGAAGAAGGACATGGTGGTAACTGATAGGCAAGGAGAGGGAATAATGTAAGTAATGGAATGGATTGGATAGTCTTTAGCAAAAGAGCAGTCTCAACCAACCCAGAGTCAACCATGATAATCTGACTATCATAATCTGCATAAGGGGATCCATCTGAAATGTCAAGTTTGCGAAGCTCCAAACACTCTGCAAAAGAAATACTCCAAGTGTTCTCATGTGAGGTCTCAACCAACACCCCTGCCATGCTTGAAATAACACCACTAATGTGCACTTCTTCCTCTAGTAGTGACCCCCCGTACAACTATATTAGATCCTTCATCAAGACTAATGACCTGTGGTGTCACCTCCGCCAAAACCTCTTCTGTGTTAGACCCATCATTGTCAGTTATGTCAAGCAACGGGCCTTCACACACACCTTACTTATTAGAGTGATTGTCTCCCCAATGCTCCTTCAATTAATTAAGTTCATTCCTTACCTCTTGTATAGCCCTTTGGCTTTCTTGCAGTGTAGCATCAGTCTTCTGTTGATTTTTTTGCATCATCCTCATCATTTCTTGCAGCATTGCTACTTCAATATTGACAAGTGGGGCAAGAAGTTGTTGAGTTTGTTGCTCATAAGGAGGAGGCTGGTATGATGGTTCTGGTGTGGGTTGGCAATATATGTGCTCTGGTAGATAGGAATAAGGTAGATATGGGTTAGGTGGGCATGATGGAAGTTTGGGTGGTGGCTGGTCGTATGTAGGTTCTTGGAATGGTTATTGGAAGTGGTATAAATTGGTTGGATGGAATGAGAAAGGGTAAAGCTCTTCAAATCGTTGGTGGTGGTAGGAAGGTATAGTCACCTGACCCCATTGCCTTAGATGTTCATACCATTGTTGATTAGACAACTGAATGATATGTTGTGGTAAGGCTTCTACTACCCATATACTTATGTCCTTGGGTAAGCACTCCAACTCCTCCATTATGCATGCATGTCTCTGTTCAAAGTTGTCATGGCCCGCTCTATTATCTGCAAAATAAGAGACACTAGACAACTGCAAACTAAGGAAGGCGTTAGAGTACATGTTAGTTAAAGGAGAATAGTAATGTCTTGTTTTTTAATCAAACAAAATAAATAAATAAGAAGAAAATAATGAAATAGAATAAAATCAAATGTTGCAGTTCCCCAGCAACGACGTCAAATTTGACATATACCAAAATGTCACAATTTTGGTATGCAATCAAATAATAATTTACAAAAGACTAAGCAACCCCAAAAATGTAGTAAAGGGGCTAACCTAACTTGTCTCTCAAGGAAGTACAAACAATTCAATTCTATTTTATTTAAATAAAAAAAATGGGGGGTTGAATGGTTATCGCAAATAAAATAATATAAAATATACAAAATAAAAAAGAAAAGTACCATGCACATGGTTTTTCACATATCAAAGATTAATTATCATCGATCCCAAAATTAATGTTTGTTAGAATATCTATTAGAATAAAATAATATCAGTGTTATACCTTTGATTGATTTAGACTTGATTTAGTTTGATATTTAAATTGATTCTGTCTTTATATTTTTAATTATGTTCCTAGCCTATAAATAGGCTTTATTTCATTGTAAGTGACACAACCTTCACTAAACAAAAATCTTTGTTGCTTATCCTTCTCTGCATCTTGTTATTTTCTTCACAATATTTTCCTGATTCCATCATGAAATCTCACAATGTTCATGAAGGGTTGTTGCTTATTAGTTAGAGATCTCCAACTAACATGCAATTTGCCTAAAGAGATCACGATCGCATCCTCCTAAGAATTAACTAGTACAGGCAGTAACAACCAAGATCTTACTCTTAACCTCCTATGCTAATTATATAACCAATTACACAATTTAATCTAATCAGATTAATCCCTAATTCCCTTTACTGACTTGGATAATCCTAATCAATCAATTCAAATTATCAATCCCAAGAAATCATAATTCAACAAATCCTACGATCATCAAGATTCATCCATTTAGAATTGTTCCTAACTAATAGCATGTGATCTCTATGTTATTAATCATAAAAGAATTATGAACAAGTATTAAGAATTATGAACAAGTATTAAGAAAATGAACCTCAATTTAATTCAAATCCTAGAATTACCATATGCAAGGTATTAGAAAACCACTCCTCCATGGATGAAGGATGCAAACTCATAAATTAAATAATTGAAGGGAGAAAATGAATGAAGAATTAAGAGACAAAGTACAAAGACTTAAAATAGAAATAACATGAATAAAATTAACTTGAAAAGAACACTTGAATTCGAGAATAATGCGGGAGTTTACTAGTCAATGCTAATGCTCCCAAAAATTCCTAATTAAACTAAATAACAACAGAATACACTATTAACATAAAACTAAGTGCTAAAATTAAACAGAGAATGCAAAAAAATAAAATAAAAGTAGAGGTAGATTATGAGAAGTTTGAGTCTTCTCCTCTTTACCCTAGGCCTATTTATAACACGAAAACACTAAAATTAGGGTTCAGAATAGCACAGGTGGTGAAAGTAGCATTAGACGAGTATTGCAAAGGCCATAGAAGGCTGCAGCAACACGCCACTTCTTAAGCATTACAACCTTGTGTGAAGGCTACAGTGGCATGACGTTTTTGCATGCTACAGCAGTAATATAGTGCTGCAGTGACAATAAAGACTGATTTTTCCTCCAACGTCTTCACCAAAGTTGTAGACCTTTCAATTATACATGAAATAGACTCAAATTTTGTCTCATTTCAACTTTGGATGAAGAAGTTTTTCCCCGATCTTTGTGCCAACACCAATATGAAATTTCAACATCACTATTTTGACTTTCGAGCTAAAAACGAATAAGTAGACAATCAATTCACATTTCTAGATCTTCATGAGAGTTGTAGAGTTTTCTTTTAACTTTTCTAAAATATAAGTTTTGAAAGAAATGCATGTCTAAAACTCATGTTATAACCCAAATACATAAACAACACCTTAGAGTTCTGTCTTAGCTCCTTTTTCACTTCCTTTTGCATCAATACTTGATCCCTGTGACTTTAACAACTCAAATAAGAGAAGTTAATTATGCGCATAGGTTACTAAAGATAATTTAAAACATTAAAAAATAGTGTTTTAAATTGTATTTTTCTCAATTACGCATAAAAGTGGACAATGTACAAAACATAACAATTAATCATCCAAACCACACATTTTTAGGCTTCAATGTTTAATTATAGAATAATAAAATGGGGTATAAAATCCCCTATCAAAATACTCCACACTTGAAAAATTGTATGTCCTCATGAAATGAACTAAGAACAGAAGTAGACTAAAACTAAAAATAAAATTGAAACAAAAGAGGGAAAAAAATTTGGCACGGCAATCCTATTTACATCCCCCTTCAAAGCCTCGAAACTCTGGCAGGCACTTAAGCTGACTCACTAAATATCAGACAACTTTGCAATACATATGACAACCAAAGAATAGATTACGTGCAGACAAGGGATATCATCATTGTGAACAAAATCAATTTTCTTAGCATAAACATCATGAGCAAAGAATAAATCAAAGTATGTCAAAATCAATTGGGCCTCATAGGTTAGTGTGTGTCACTCATCACTCATAGTGTATAGGTTTATCTAATGCTTGCTCAAACACTACACTAGAGTCGTCTCCATAGGCTTGACTTTCTTTTAAGCATCACAGATCACCAATTAAACATGACATGCATAAACAGGCTTTTGAAAGGTTGTAACAGGGTCGAGGTCAAGGTGAGATATTATATGACTAGTGAGCTAAAGCCTAGGGCCTAGTAGAATCAATGACATATGTTATAATCAAAAGTGTGAAGACCTTGATCTCTTAGAGCTCATCTTTGTCTTCAACAAAAAGGATAATTTGGTTCAAAGGGGTTATCAAGGGTCAAACATTAAAGGTAGACCAGTATGAATATGTAAGCTAAACTCACAAGGAATGTCTCAATCATGTCACATGTCATGCATAATGGTGAAAGTGTGATGCAGAGAATCAGGCAAGTTTAGTACTTGGTCTCTAGTGAGGTTGCACATAACAAAGAAAGGAATGACATGTAACGTTGTCATCCTATTTAAGGCACAAAATCTCACTAGGCATTTCCATCCAATCAATCAAAACATGCCAAGATATATTAAGGGCTCAATAAAACATTATGTCATCATAGATAATCAACAATAAGCAATGCACAATTCACAGATCAACCATCAACTTATCCAAGTTTGCAACTACTCATGAATTAACAATATATTGCATAGATAAAAAAATAAAACAAACTAACCTAAGCAAGCAAAAATAAGAAAAAGAGAATGATAGAAAAACCATGTTGTCTCCCACTCAACACTTTGGTTTAACGTCCCTAAGTTGGACATTTGGAACTTCTTAGGGTGGATCATGTTTGAACTGGTTCATGAACACCTACCAAGGTTTGCTTCGGTAGCCTCTGCTTGGGTCCCATACCATATAAGTCATGTCATGGTCATTGAAACCACGTTTCTTCTAGTACCCCAGCCTTGGGAACTTCCATTTATGTCTTGAAACTTTGAGACTTCTCCTTGGATTGGTCATTCAGCAGTGATTTACTCCAAGCGAGGATGGATGCAGCTCCTCACCAGGTGGCTTCTTCAGCCTTCTATTCACATGTTATAACTTTGCACTAGGGATAGTGATAGTTGTAACACCCTAGCTAGCTAGTCTAGGCTTAAGTCGCAACTTGCTTACTAAGGTGTTGTCCACTTTGGTTGGGATAATACTTAGTCCCGCATATGTGTTTAAAATTGGAGTTTACCCAAAATATGGACCAATTTAAACTTTTCTTGGTACGTATCTTAATGTAAATTATGAGCCATGTTCACGTGATAACTCATGAAGCGAACGGTAACGTAAACTACTTAACCATTATTAGCTGAACATACTTATCATTCATAACACATAACAACTAGTCGTCCATGTCATATACACATCAACAGTTACATATTTAGTATGGTAGTTGTCAAGTACAGGCAAATAAGAACGTAGTACAAAACAAGTAGTCTATTCTCTAAAGTTAACATAATAGTCCTAGTTCAATACGGGTTGTCCTACTCTTCGTCCACCTCCGAAAACTGCTCATCTGGTATTCCTGTCTTTTGCTCCATGTCCGCCCCTGGAGTCACAAATGAGTGGAGTGAGAACGTTGCATTCTCAGTGGAAAACCTTAGGTTCTGGGTAACTTGTTATGCTCATTTATGTTCCAGGCCGCTCAGGGATTTCTAAGTGCCACAATTATACTACCTTCCTACCAATTATTAATATTTGTCCTAAGCCTGAGCAGCTTTATCTAAGTTGCTAGGTGAATGAGGGGATAACCTATTCTTTCATTTTCTAAGTCCTCTGTTCTCTATTCTAGTTCTTAGGTCACATTTTGTCACATAATAAGCTTCAGTTTGCGTCAACTTATAACAATGCCCATTTTAATTATAAGCTTCTGTGCATGTCCACTTATGTACAATTGTGTATCACATAGGTCACATAGCTTCACATACTCAAGTCCACCTCCCTTGCAGCTATGGCCATACAACTGCAACCTGCTTCTATTCCTATACCGTTGAAGACCAGGCAGCGCTTAACCTGAATGGTCTTTGTACCATGAAAACATCATCATCCAACGGCGGAATAACCATTCTTATCATGGAATGGCGAGGGGTCTGCCCTAGCGACGTGTTCCAGAAGTTGGACTTGTTTTTCCTGCCTGCCCTATCGACGCGGCTAGGAAAAATACATCTGTCCTACTGGCATGCCTTGGCGACCCTACCAGAGGTGTACTTATTATCATTGTTCTTCAGGGACTTAGTGACGTCACGCTCTAGGGTTCTTTTCCTTTCTTTGCATTTGTACAGTTCAATATTTCCAGGCAACGTACAATTCACATAGAACAAACATAGCTCAATATTTCATGTCTAGTCTCAAGAATATTTTCTCTAACTTTCATCATCAAATTCCACACATATAAGGAACATAATTTCATGCTCAAACATTTCTTAATCATAAACAAACAGATATCCAGTAATTATTCCAAAAGCATAAAGCATGCATCAACTTTCTGTCAGAAATTAGTGATCAGAAACCGGAGAGGTCCAAGACCATACCCCAAGGTTTTTGATAGCCCTAAGATCATTTTTCATGCTTAGAAATTCAGATTTTAACCCAACTTCACGAAATTTCTATTTTGCCCTTTTTTCCAAAACTGCTACTTTGCCTTGTAAACGCCCTGTTTTCTTTGGAATTTTAGTTCTCAAAAACCCGATGGACTCAAGACTTGCCCTTAAGATTTTTGATAGTTCTAAACCCATATTTTCTGAAAATAAACCCAGTTTTTCAGTTCTAAAGCTCAAATTCCCGTTTTGCCCTTGTTTTCCAAAAACATCATTTTCTGTCTGTTTNATTCCCGTTTTGCCCTTGTTTTCCAAAAACATCATTTTCTGTCTGTTTGCTGATAAATTCATCAGGAACTCCAAAAATCATAAAACTTGACATCCCCACTCAATTTTTCATGTAGAATCCAAAAACAACATTAGTTTTCCAAGATAAAATTCCCAGTATACAGTTCTTTATAAAACATGCCATAGCCCTATTTTCAGCTTAGGCTTTCCTAATTTTTGACAGAATCACAGACGGCACCAGCAGTTCCAGACAGATATCAACAACACATAAATACAGTCATGGTCATATACAACATCCTAAACTCATATATTATCTAATATAAAATCACATAGATAGTGGATAAGTCGGTTTACCTACTTGTTTGTGTCTGACTACGGTTTCTGCTACTTCCGGCGGCCTTTTCCCTGGCTATGATATTTCCTAGTTCTTCTTAGGCTAAGTTTCTTCCAAGATTTCTTTAGGGGTTTTTGTGGTTTAAGGTTAGGGAATTCCTGAAGGATCTTGACTAGGTTTGGTGTAGAATGTTCTTAGGTATTCGATTTGACAGAATAACAGTTGATTGTGTGATCGGCAGAGTTTTGGCAAGGTTTCCTTTTTCCTCCCCAAAATTTCGGTTCTAAGGGGGTATTTATAGGCCGTTGGCTGAATTTCACTTTTCCAAAATGCCCTTGGACCAATTTACCATTTTACCTCTTGCTTATGTCATGCATGACATCATGCATGGTGACTCACCACCATAACTCACCTCTTGGACTTATTGACTTGGCCACTTGGCCACTTCTTGTTCATGCAAGGCCTTTGTGTCTTGGCCAATTCCAAG
>QANU01009459.1:0-18755 GCA_003254905.1 Nissolia schottii
TTTTTTTTTTACTCTTAGTGATTCATTTTGGTTAGCTTGGCTCACTTAAGCAAAAGTTGGCCTAGTTCATTACATAAATAAAAATTATTTATGAAATAATCCGTTCAGATTCAAAAGCACCATGTAGCTTAAATGGGGGCTAAAATCAACTTTTTCTTGACATCTCTACTCGTATTTAATATCCATAATGCTCATATATTGAATTTTTTTTAAATCTATTTCCTAATCCATCTAATTAAAATTTTGACTTAAGAAAGAAAAAAGAGAGTCATTTTCTCATCAAATAAGTAAATATCATTTTATTAAGATGCCAACCTTTGATTGACAAATATGAAATAGTACAAAAATATAAAAGTATCAAAAGACTTGATTCTATGACTCATGTACTCTAAAAGTCCAAAACTAAAAGCTTGAAGACAAAATTTGTCAAGAATATCCCCTCGAATGCTCAATGGCCATTTTTAAAATTAGAAGAATCCAGCATATGAAAAAGAGGCACTCCCATCCAAATGGAATATACTTTGTATCAAATGAGCCATTACACGGAAAGAAAACAGAAAATAAATAAGCCTCGCCTATAGGTTGATAGCACGTTTTTCCTTCTCTTACCAGAATTTTTATTTTCCCTCTTGCAATCAACAAATAATCTATATTAATCTATATTTACTTAAAGCTGGGAATTTGCACGTGGGACCCACGCCTTTCCGATACACGTGTCAGCGTCTCGACCAAAATTTTCCCGCCCAAACCACACTCCCACGGCCTTCACGTGCGTCTTCCCAGCCTAAACCCTCATCTCCCATTCCATTTTGTTAATTATTCCAGCAGAGAGAAGAAAACCTTCTATTCCATTTTCTTCAGCTCTCGGGGACAAAGTTCAAGAGCATACGCAGAAACCTGATTTGTTCACGCGTGTGATTCCATATTTCTCGCGCCAGAAACATCACCAAAACAGTTCCGCCTCAAGCACCAACAGCACAAGTGAGCTACTTCCAATCCTTATAACCAACTGTTTGTTTGTCTTTTGCTTCATCTATTCCAACAAATGTTTTCCAAACATGGTCATTCAAATATGATTTGCATTTTCCATCTGTGGTTTGGTGAAGAAATTTCAAACATGGCCATTCAAATATGATTTGCATTTTCTAACCTCAAGCTGGAGAAATATGTTTCAAATCAGAAAAAAAACGTACCTTTGTTGTAGTGGTAAACAACTTTTTGGAGTTACAATATTCAGCTCAAATATGATTTGCATTTTCTAACCTCAAGCTGGAGAAATATGTTTCAAATCAGAAAAAAAAACGTAGCTTTGTTGTAGTGGTGTTTTTTTTTTATTGTCCTTCCATATCTTTTTTGTACCCAATGTTAGCTATGCTCTGTGGTTTTTTTTTATCCCTCACACTATGTGGTTTTTTTTTATCCCTCACACTATGTTCTTCCTTTATTTTTTTATAAACAAAGTTAGCTATCCTCTTTGGTGTTCGTTTCAGACTGCATATTTTGCGTTTTTTTTTTGTTAAACAACTTTTTGGAGTTACAATATTCACCTCAAATATGATTTGCATTTTCTAACCTCAAGCTGGAGAAATATGTTTCAAATAAGAAAAAAAACGTAGCTTTGTTGTAGTGGTGTTTTTTTTATTGCCCTTCCATATCTTTTTTGTAACCAATGTTAGCTATGCTCTGGGTTTTTTTTTATCCCTCACACTATGTTCTTTCTTCCTTTCTTTTTTTATAAACAAAGTTAGCTATCCTCTTTGGTGTTCATTTCAGACTGCATATTTTGCGTTTTTTTTTTCTTTGTTAAACAACTTTGTGGAGTTACAATATATTCACCTCAAATCTGCAACTGTCCTTCTTTTCAAAATCGTGACACTATGTTCTTCCTTTCTTTTTTGTAAACAATGTTAGCTATGCTCTGTGGTCAACAACAAAAATTATCAGAAAAAAAATGTAGCTTTGTTGTAGTGGTGCTTTTTTATTGTCCTTCCATATCTTTTTTGTAACCAATGTTAGCTATGCTCTGTGGTTTTTTTGTTGTCAACACTAACTCATGGTTTTGCACTGCAGCTCCTGTAGGTAGCATAATGGATGGTCGGTATGATCTCATTTGCATGGCTAACCCAACCAAGCTTCCATGGCATTTCAAGGTGTACATCACTCGGCTATGGAACGTTCCCAACAAAGATAAAGGTGCAGACATTTACTCAATCGAAATGGTGTTTGTTGATGAGAAGGTATAGACCGTCCTTTTTTTTTTTGTTTGTGCCTTTCACTCTTTCAAACATATATTGTACCATTTGTCTTCATTTCGGATGATGTAATCGGTCCTCTTACATTTCAGGGAGACCGTATTCATGCTACGGTGCCAAGAAACTTGGTTAACATGTTTAAGTCAACTTTGAGTGAGGGGAGGTTTTATGACATTCAAAACTTCATTGTCAGTGTAAACGGTCTTAAAATCAAGACAACAAATCATACGTACAAGTTAACATTCCTGAGGAGAACAGTGGTGCGGTTGCTCGATGAAATTCCCTTTGTTCCAACAAGGTTCAACTTCGTCAGCATACCTAGCATCCTGAACGATGACGGTATTAGCGAGTACCAACTGTTCGGTGAGTCATTTTGTTGATTCATGGAGATTAGTTCTATTAGTTGTTTTGTTTCTTACAAATTTATTCGACCATTTCAATTAGATGTTGTGGGGGAAATTGTTGGCAAAGAGGAACCAAAGCATTTGCTAACTCAAAAAGGAGATACAACTCAGCGTATGGTTTTTTATATTGAAGATAGTGAGTAAGTTATTTGTGACGGTTTTGTTACAAGTTTCATATATTATTATCTTTGCCATATTTGAATGCGTTGTCACTATTAGCAAGCGTAATATACTGTATAATGTCGTTTTGGCAGACACAATCGGCTTACCTGCACGGTATTTGGCGATTTGGTTGACCAGTTGATTTCATTAGTAGCTACAGATGTTGCACAGCCACTAATTGTCATCCTTCAGTTTTTCAAGAAGAACACCTTCTTAGGCAAGTAACTTTTGTGTAATATTATATTGCAATTTTGTAGTTACTAATCATTTAGTTACTTGACTTTAATATGTTGGATTTTATCATTTTAGGCAAGGTCAGCTGTCAAAGTAGTTTCTATGCTTCCACTATTATTGTCAATGTAGATATTCCAGAGGTCATAAGCTTACGCCAAAGGTAACACGTGTTTGACTTGCTTTCAATATGTTGGAATCAGACTACCATGTGATTTTATAATTTACCTTAACTAATTTTGTATGTCCTAATTGATTCCCTAAACTACATAGGCTCACTGATTCTGGCGAATCAACTTCTCAAAGGATAAGCCAAGTATCATCCCAAACATTTCAGAATGCATGTGATGAAATAAAGGATGGTTCGGTTTTGGTGAAGACCGTTGAGGAAATCATCAACTCTGAAGAGGTAATGTGTGACAATTGGTTTGCGTTTGTTGTATGGTTTAATATGGCTCTTATTAGTATATTTGATGTTATGTTTCCATGGACTGAATATTCCCGGCTACATTCATATTTTGGTGGTTTAGGAAGGAGTTTTTTGGTTTCTTGGTACAATTCTGTCCATTGATGCTGGGGTGGAGGATTGGTACTACCGGGCATGCAGGAGGTGTAGAAAAAAAGTTGACCAAGTTGGGACAAAGTTCTATTGCAAACACTGCGATCGAACTGAGGCAACCGCCCAACTTAGGTAAATTTTTCCACTAACTAGCTATCAATTGAGTTCTACGACATCATAGTTTGTTCATGAATGAGCAAAGTATCATATCTGGTTTGTTCACGCGGGAGACAATGTTGCAGGTATAGGATTCATGTTATTGTGTCTGACTGTACTGGCTGTGTTAATTTGGTTTTGTGGGATAAGGAAGCTGTTCAATTGGTTGGGAAAACTGCCTCTGAGGTGAAGGGATTGAATGTGAGCCCATCTTTGCCCATCTTTATCTGCATCATTGATTGTACTATTATCGAGCCTATCTGTTTAGTTTATCTCCACTTGAGTAAGGATATATTTTTTTCTCCATTGCTGTTAGGTTGAATGCACGGATCAATACCCCACAACTTTAGATTCGTTGCTAGACGTTAAAGCTTTTTTTAAGATCAATGTGAAGTCTTCAAACTTTGGCGAACAGGACTTGACATGCAACGTCCTAAAAATTTGCCAAGATCAAGCTTTGATTGACAACTACTCACTACAACAGCCTTCACATGAACCAGTAGTAAGTATATTTAGTATCGTTTACATTGTATTGCATAATTATCACCAAATGTTTATTGTGAATCAATTGAAGTATGTAATAACATTCATTAGGAATGTGTACATTTGGTTGGTAGGGTGTCGAAGAAAGTCTTACTCAAATGGGGAGTGTGCATCTTAGCAATGATGATGATAATACAAATGATCAGGTGAAATTTTGAGCATTGTTTGTCAAATCTAATTTTAGTACTGCATATTTACTCTTTAGTTGTTAGATTATGTCCATATGCACTTTCAAACTTTGGTTTTTGGCTGGTAGGATTTTGTTGATGACTCTGAAACGCTGTCATCACTGATTACACCTGCTAAGCGAAAGCAGATTAAGGTGGAAAAGGATGGTTCAATGGCTGGGGACACTGATTCACCCATTCAGCTTTCAAGTAATAAGGATTTGAAGTGTTCGATGAAGAAGAAATCAAGGCCATGTTAGACAGAAGTTGCTAAGTTAACTGGGAAATCACTATTTTTTGCTTCAATTTCATAAAAATGTAGTCTATCGATGCTGTGCTTTTTGCTTTTTTTAACTTTGCACCTTGACATACGGGTTGCCTTTAAAGAATTGCACTATGATCACCATGTGGAACAATTGCTTTTGCCCAGAAAAAAAAAATGGAACTCACCTCACTTTGGCAACCAAATATTTTGTAATGATCTAAAGGTAATTTTGGAGTTACTAAACATTTATGTGCTTTGATCTTAATATATTGGATTTTATCGTTTTGTACAAGGTCGGTTGTCAAAGTTTTTTATGATTCTACTATCGTTGTCAATATAGATATTCCATAAGTAATAAGCTTACGGCAATCGTGATGACAGCGGTTTGAGTTGGTTTCAATAAGTAATATGTATTCACTATGCTGCTTCTATGTTTTTACAAAACATTTTGCCATTTCCAACTGTCGTATGATTCCAATTGAATACCAAAAAATATAAATTAGAGATATATGGTATTTATTACTTTTAATATACTACCAGAAGATCAAAATTTCTGGAACTTTCGCAAACCATTTTCAAAAAATTAACACTCAATAGGCAACCTTTTTCCAATAGCCATGTGGAACAGATTAACACTCAATAGGCAACCTTCTCTGGTATCTTTATCAATAACGATAATGAAAGAGCCAGTGCATTGTTGAATTTAATTGTAATCATAATTATGATTACTCTATTAATTTGTTATATTTTGGCATTATGGGATTGTAAACTCCCACATCTTAGGCAAGCAGTATTTCCTTATTTGTTATATTTTATGCCAACTCTCTTAATTTGTGATAAACCGGGACCACAATTTAGCTTCCCATATGGTCCGCGTAAGAAAGATACCAAGAACATGCCATATTGGGTGCATGGACATATCCAACAGTTTTTAAAATGTACCAAATGCATGTTCAGTCTAACAGAGAAATTATTTATATTTTTTAAACAATTTAATACATTAGTTTTCTAAGCATTTCCAACGCGTTTGGTTTGTTTGTCTGTTTCGTGGTAGATTTTGTGGGACAATGGGGCGACTTAGGTAAATTTTTCGTGAAAAAATTTGGTTGACAAATATCTCCAAATCTATCCCAATATATTGTCAGTTGAATCAATTTCATCATTTGAAATTGAAAGATCAGATGCGTGATTATTTTATGACCAAAGCATATGATTTTTTATTGCTGCACCATCTACGTAACTCCAAATCCTATTGCTAATGCCCTCAAATTTTACAAGTTGCATTTTAATTTATAATAATTGATGTGACATATCTCCAGCTTCACATCTATAGGCACGAAGTGGGAAGTAATTAGCTGACCTTGGGCGGTGTGAGACACATCAACAAAAAAAAAAATCATAATTATGAAAAAGAGAAAGAGTTGCTTTTGTTGACTAATGTGCTTCCTTTCTTGCCACAAAAAGTATGATTCAGTGCTGCTGATAGTACTAACACTACGGTAATATGACCATCCACTGATGGATACAAACTGTTGAACTACAGTGTAATCCAAATCTGCAGAGGTTCTCGAATTCTCATCCTCTTTTTAGCCAGTTCAGAGAGAAACTGTGGTGCATGTAGTTAACAGGTAGGCTAATAGGTGTTCAGACTATTTTTGAGATTATTCAGAGTACATCTATACCCCATCGTTACTTTTACTTTGAACCCTTCCTACATTAGAAATGAAAAGTACTTTATATCTTTTGGTGCATTTCATTTTCTTCCTGCACACACTACCTCCATATAGCAACTTTCCACGTCTTGGAAAAATAAAATGCACGAACCCACTCTCCTGCCCTGCTCCAGACGCTGATTATATAGGTTTTAACTATACGGATTTTTATCAAAAAACAGGTGATTTGCCTCCCATGGTCCTACCTGTATCCCCACTCTACTGTCATTTTATATGGATTCGATAAGAAGTGATAACATAAGGCCCATGGGACATGATAATTATTTATCCTGTGACTAAAGTTAAAAAAAAAATTATTTCGAACCAATATGAGAACTTATTTGCAAGACAGGTACCATAATGCAAACTTGGGAATTGGCCAATGTCATATTCCACCCGTGTAGTCTTTTTGACCCAATGTTGAATTTATGGGATTGTAAAACCAAACTTAATGGAAAATCCAACAATTAACAGTCATAACAAGTCATTACAAATGGTTCATATTCAAGTTAGTCCTTAAAAATTGTCTCAGGCGCCTTAAGTATTTCTTAAGATAAAATAAAGTGCTAACGTAATTCTTAAAATTTAAAAAAGTTACCCCTTTTTAAGTCTTGAAATTTTTAAAACAAAGTGCTAATAAAATGATTAACGAGGACAATATTTTAAACTTTTAAGACAAGTTGATACTCATTTTTTTTTAAGGTATATTTAAGACACCAAAATATTTTCCTGGAACTAACTTTGCCATTAACCCAAACCAAAATAAACTTATTGAAATATATCATAGTCTTTTGACATAAATTTTTTAATTAAATAAGACATTGAAGATGATAGAAAAGCGTTGAAATAATGAATGGAGCAAAAGAAGGATTGTCATGTGGGACACATTAAACTTTTAATTGCACAAATTAAAAGTATACAAGATGAATTTTTTTCGTGGCATAGATGAAGTATACAGACTTAGTGAAGAGAGAAAAGGCTTGAAGCCCACGCATGGGCTCAAATGAAAAACCAAGATGGGCCAGAGAAATAGAAAACTAAAACACGATACAGTAGCCAAGAATCTATTGGATTCTAACCATGACAGCCACTCACAGCTCTCCAGCACCAAATCCTAAACTGTAGAAGTCCTTCCACATTGGTAACCACCAGACTCAAAACGGAACCAATTTCTGCTACGGTTAAAGCATTTGTTTCACTTGCATCACTTGCTGTTCTTCACTGTATCTGGGAGTTACTGCAAAGTCAATCTTGCCACAACCATTGCATAACTCCCAGGTAATTTGGGTTTGCCGTGCAAAGTACTTTTCCATTCATTAGTGTGTGCAGCTGCTGTTGATAGTATGTCTTCCGTTTTTTTGCATGCTTTCATATAATGTTGTTTGCTATTTTTTGTTTATTGATTCCTATGAGATGTGATACTACTCACCATGGGAACCCTGCTATATGTATGTTCTTATGGATGGGTTATTGACAATAAATGTTCTACCATTTATTTAGCCTTCATGGATAATCGAGAGAAACATAATGCACGGAAGCGGCGGGCACTTATTTTGGAACAAAAGAAACAACGAAAATGGACACGTGAAAAGGGTAGACTCAGTGCTTATTCTCCATGTTTAGAAGTTAAATTTTTATGTTGTTTGTGCCTACAATTTTGCTGCCAATTTAATGCTGACATCCCAAATTGAATAAAGTCTGTGATTACTTCACTGTGCATGATGTGCTATGAGTATTCAATCCAATGAATCAAAAAAAAAAAAAATAACAGTTTAGCCTGCATCATTCATCAATTTTTTTGATCCTCATTTTAGTACCATCCATAGTTGCATATTTTGTACAAATGTCCACAGTTTTAGCTCATTGATTCTATTGTTAAGTTTGATTGTTAATATTACCTCAATTATGTAGAGAACTTTATTGGAAATGGAGATCATGCCCACGTAAAAAAAAAAAGAATAGACAATGCACTTAGTTACATCAACGATCAACAATCTCTTACTGGAAGAAGTCCTTTACGGCACATATCAATCGGTAAGCATGTCTATGAAACAAATGCTACGTTTGTCGTTCTATATATGAAATCAATTTTAATGTAGTTACGGTATTTATCGCGATGTAGGCATACCATTGACCACTGCAAACAGTAGCACATGTGTGTTCAACAGTGTTACCAACACTTTTGGTACACCATCTACTATAACTGAGCAATCTAACAGTTGTTCGCAAGCGACAACCGGTGCAATGCTTAAAGGCAAACTCAATAAGGGGAGACATTTGATTAGCCCTTCCAGTAAGAGTGTTGTAGTTTCACATTTGGGACATGATAAGATCTTCGCAGAGTACACACAAGGTAATTTATTGTTGACTGTTATTATGTATTGTGTTTGATTGTTGTGTATCTAATTCGGATAGGTTAGTGAAACGTTATTTATGGATTCTTTAACAGTGCAACTCATGGGCGATGAGTCCGGTGTGGATTTTTTTCATTCCAGGCTTTGAAGTTCGCTCTATCATAACTACAGATGGTTTTTATTTAGACGGAAATTCTTAATAATGCAAAATCATATCGGTCTTTTAACAACATCTATATACTTAAACATCAATGGATGCTTCAAATTCGAACATTAAACCTATACGTCATGGATAACTACCAATTAAATGTATGATTCAATTTTATATATTAATAGGTGATATCTCTGGATTATTGGATGAAGTTGGGTGTACCCCAGGTCTATGTGATAAGCAATTATCAGGTAACGTTCACAATGACTGTTTTTTTTATATTCAATGGTATTCATGTACTTGCACGGCAAGAACTCATAAATTTTTTTTAGTTATATTTTCATTACATATTATATGATTACATTTATCGGTGTTGTGCCAGATAACGAAGAGCAAGTTTTGACAAATGTTGGCCATCAACACTTAAGTGGTATAAAAAATATTTCACTCTCTTATTAAGAATTAGTTAGCCAATTGAAATTTGGATGATCTAAAACCAGTCTCTCCGTGTAGATATATATTCATAACTTCAGATTTGTTCACTTAAATTAATATTCCACGAAAAATGCTTATATTTATTTTTAAATTTCCTTTTGCTATTCTAACCATTAAAGCTATCATAATGGCTAACTACCAATTAAATGTATGATTACATTTTATATATTAATAGGTGATGTATCTGCATCAATGGATAAAGTTGGGTGTACCCCAAGTCTATGTGATAAGCAATTATCAGGTAACATTCACATTGTCTGGTGTTTTTTATATTCAATGGTATTCATGTTCTTGCACGGCAAGAACTCATAAATTTTTTTTAGTTATTTTTTCATTACATATTATATGATTACATTTATTCGACATTGTAACAGATAACGAAGAGCAAGTTTTGACAAATGTTGGCCATGAACACTTAAGTGGTACAAAACATAATTCACTCTCTTATTAAGAATTAGTTAGCCAATTTAAATTAAGATGATCTAAAACCATTGTCTCCGTGTAGCTATATATTCATAAGTTCAGGTTTGTTGAGCATTGATGCATCATTACACAATACCAATTAAATATATAATTTAATTTTATATATTTACAGGTCATATTCCTGTATCAACTGCTGAAGTGGGATGTATCCCATATATATGTCATTAAAATTCAATGGTATCTGTGTAGATATATTCATAATCCATGGTTGTCGTGTAGCTATATATTCATAATTGAAAATTGAAAGTTCACTTAAATTAATATTCCATAATAAATGCTTACATTTATTTGAGATTGATCCCAACGTTATTTCTTTCATTCACACTCATATTATTATTTTAAGTGGTATATAATGAAATTGATCACACTGTGATGTTGACCATTGAATCCATCATTACACACTACCAATTAAATATTATCATATAATTTTGTATGTTTACAGGTGATGTGTCTGGAACGAATGCTGGAGTGGGATGTATCCCAGATATATGTGATGAGACAGTATCAGGTAAAATTGTCATACATGGCCATGCCTTTTTTATTTCAAAATAAGTACAGTCTCATGATCAGTTTGTATCCATTGTAATAATGTACTTGGACGTGAAGAATTGATCAACTTTTTTTAGTGTTATTACCATCTCATATTATATGACATCATTTGTTGGACATTGTACCAGATAACGAAGAGCAAGTTTATACAAATGTTGGGCATGAACAATTAAGTGGTACGAATATTAGTGTTGTCTCTTATTACGAATTAGTTACTCAATTTACATTATGTCTAAAATTATTATTTAACCTGTTAAATAATTCAACAAATCCTACTAATTTACCTTTTAATATTATTAGTATACTCATTTTTCAATAACAATTATCAGATTATTGGGATATCGGAGATGCAACACATTGTTGTCAGGAATGTGGTGCATTATTTTGGTTTGATGAGCGCATTAGGAAGAATATTAGAGCCAATGTACCAAAGTTCTCTCTTTGTTGTAGACAAGGACAAGTTACTCTCCCTTTATTGCAAAGGCCGCCAGCAAAGTTGGAAGAGTTACTATTTCATAACACTGAAAGGGGGTTCCACTTTCGCGATAACATTAGGTCATATAACAGCATGTTTGCTTTCACTTCTCTTGGTGCTAAAGTATGTCGATCTGTTAACACAGGCAAGGGTCCACCTACATTTATTATGCATGGACAAAACTACCATCTAATGGGTAGTTTATTACCTGCCCAAGGTTGCTCTGCAAAGTTTGCACAACTTTATATATATGATACACAAAACGAAGTTCAGAATCGCCTAAATGCAATCAGGTTTGTTAAACATCATTACATCTCTTAACAGATCGACAGAGATAGTTGCAACCCCATTTAGTTAACCAACGAAATTCAACGTCAACCCAAATTTTTTTAACTGTTGTCTGATGTTTAGTCTATTCCTATTGTCTTTTACAGTTCAACTGATCATGGTACCAACCTTCAACCGGATATAGTTTGTGACTTGAAGAACATGTTGGATGAGCATAACGTGCTGGCACAATCATTCCGCCTTGCTAGGTCCACCGTTATTCATAAATCAAATGGAGATATCAAATTGAGATTAATTGGAAAAAGGGGTAAAGATGGTAGACGTTACAACGTTCCTACTGTTTCGGAGGTTGCAGCATTGGTTGTAGGTGACTTCGACATATCAAAAGGGGATAGGGACATTGTGGTCGAGAATAGATCAGGATCCCTTACAAGAATCAATGAGTTGAACCCATCTTATCTTGGTTTGCAATATCCCTTGCTGTTCCCATATGGTGAGGATGGGTTTCGTGAAGATATACCTTTGAACAAGAAAGATCCAACAAATCCAAAAGGCCGTAATAGATTAACTATGAAGGATTTCTATTCATTTAGAATACAAGAGAGGCATACTGAAAGGGCAACTCTTCTTTATTCTAGAAGGTTATTTCAACAATTCTTGGTGGATGGTTACTCTACCATTGAGTCATCTAGACTAGCGTGGGTTCGAAGAAATCAGAAAAAACTTAGGTCGGAGATGTACAAAGGATTGGTAGATGTTGTTCTCAATGGTGAAACAAATGCAGCGTGTGCAGGCAAAAGGATAGTACTCCCTTCATCTTTTACTGGTGGAGCACGCTATATGGTTCAAAACTATCAAGATGCAATGGCTATTTGTAGAACGATCGGCTACCCGGATTTGTTCATCACCTTCACATGTAATCCCAAATGGCCTGAAATCCAAAGATTTGTTGGGCCCAGAAACCTCAAGCCAGATGACAGGCCTGACATTTTGACAAGGATTTTTAAGACTAAGCTTGACCAAATGATTAAGGATATCCGTCAGAATAAAATATTTGGGACGGTTAAAGCAGGTATTCAATTTATATAGATCATAATTTAAATTTGCTTTTATTTAAAAATCAGTTGATTGAATATAGTAGTAATTGAATGTTTACATATTTACATGTATTTGTGTTTTGCACTAATATTTGCTTATATAATACGTGTTTTTACAGTGATATACACAATAGAGTTCCAAAAGCGTGGACTACCTCATGCTCACATATTGGTTTTCCTTGGACCAGAGGACAAGTTTCCATGTGCCACGGACATTGACAACATCATCTCAGCTGAAATACCAGATAAAGTGTTAGATGCTCCATACTACAATGCAGTGAAAAACTTCATGATGCATGGTCCATGTGGTTCATCTAGACTTAACTCTCCATGTATGGACAACGGGAGATGTACAAGACATTTTCCCAAGAGGTTCATCGAATCAACTTCTATTGATGATGACGGCTATCCAAATTATAGAAGAAGAGATGATGGAAGAACTGTGACGAGGTCAAAGATTTCACTCGATAACAGGTTTGTCGTGCCACATAACAAGTATCTACTGTTAAAGTATGGAGCGCATATCAATGTTGAGTGGTGTAACCAATCCCGTTCCATAAAATATCTATTCAAGTATGTCAACAAGGGTACTGATCGTGTGACTGCCTCATTCTACCAAACATTTGACAATGCCTGTAACGAAGTTGATGAAGTAAGTATGTATTATGATTGCCGGTATATTTCACCCTGCGAGGCAGCTTGGCGGATATTCGGATTTGAACTTCATTATCGGGATCCATCAGTTGAAAGATTGTCGTTCCACTTGCCAGATGAACAAAACATTATATTTGAGGATGACGATCCAGTGGATGAGGTTGTGGCCCGACAAACTGTCGCGCAATCCCAGTTCTTAGCTTGGTTTGATGCCAATGCCAAATTTGAGGAGGCGCGTAATCTCACCTATTGTCAATTTCCTACAAGATTTGTATGGAAAAAAGATATTCGGCAATGGACCGTGAGGAAAACCAAGGTCACGAAAATCGGCCGCATATATTTTGTTCCCCCTAATTCAGGTGAACGATACTATTTAAGGTTGTTACTCAATTTAGTCAAAGGACCTACTACATTTGAAGAGATAAGAACATTTGGGGGCATTGTATATGCGTCTTTTAGAGATGCATGTTATGCCAGGGGTTTGTTGGATGACGACAAAGAATATTCTGATGCAATTGAAGAAGCTAGCCAATGGGGATCTGGTCAATACCTTCGCAACCTATTTGCTACTTTGTTGTCCTCTAATTCTATGACCAGGCCAGAATTTGTATGGAAAAATAATTGGAAATTACTATCTGATGGGATTTTACATCGCCAAAGGTTACTTCTAAACCATCCAGGTAAGGCCCAGTTCGAACATTCTCAATTGAAATAGTTGTTAAGTAATTATTGTAATCCGCTGATGCTATTTTCCAACCTTATGTCTTTTCTATTTAAAGGTTTACAGTTGACTGATGAAGAACTATGCAACATGACACTTGCTGACATTGAAAAAATCCTCAACAGCAACAACAAGAGTTTGCGTGACTTTCCCACCATGCCGTTTCCCAATCTTGAGGTGACCACTGATGCTGAACGGTATTCACATAATAAACTCATTTGCGATGAGCTTCGATATGATAGAGCCGAGTTGTCTACAAAACACAAAGAATTGTTATCGAAGATGACCGAAGAACAACGTGGGGTTTACAACGAGATAATGCAAGCTGTTCAAAGTGATAAGGGAGGTGTGTTCTTCCTATATGGGTATGGAGGTACCGGCAAGACATTCGTCTGGAACACACTCGCATCTGCTCTGAGATCTAAAGGTAATATTGTACTCACAGTTGCCTCTAGCGGTATTGCCTCATTATTATTACCTGGTGGTAGAACTGCACACTCTAGATTTGCAATTCCCTTGGTTGTCGATGAATTCTCCACATGCAACATCAAACAAGGAAGTCATCTTGCAGAACTTATAAGAGTTTCTAAGTTGATAATTTGGGACGAAGCTCCGATGATGAATAAGCATTGCTTTGAGGCGTTGGACAGAACCATAAGAGATATTATGCAATTTGGGAATGAGTCAAGTGCATCACTACCATTTGGAGGGAAAACAGTTGTGTTTGGTGGTGATTTCAGACAAATATTGCCTGTGATATCTAAAGGAAGTCGACAA
Organism: Nissolia schottii; assembly: GCA_003254905.1. Classification (NCBI taxonomy): domain Eukaryota; kingdom Viridiplantae; phylum Streptophyta; class Magnoliopsida; order Fabales; family Fabaceae; genus Nissolia; species Nissolia schottii. The sequence goes on from QANU01009459.1 coordinate 14,496, forward strand.
GACATTGTTATCGCTACAATCAACTCATCATACTTATGGAGGGATGTGACAATTCTACGATTAACAACGAACATGCGTCTATGTTCAAATGCGGCAAATGCAAATGTTCATTCTTTGAAAGAGTTTGCAGACTGGATTCTTCGTCTGGGAGATGGGAAACTTGGTGACTCAGTCGATGGTGATGATAGGATCAAAATCCCGGGTGATTTGCTTATTGATGAATGGGAGGACCCTGTTGAGGCTATTGTTAAGTCAACCTATGGGGATTATATTGCACACTCACAGGATGAGAAATATTTAGAGGGAAAGGCCATACTTGCTCCTACTTTGCACTTAGTCGATGAAATCAATCAATACATGATTGATTTGAATCCTAATGAACCCATAACATACTTGAGTTCTGATATGGCTTGCATGTCTGATTCTCACAACGAGTTATTCAACAGTATTCACACACCAGAGTTTTTGAACACAATTAGATGCTCTGGAATTCCAAACCACCACCTCACACTGAAGGTTGGCACTCCAATCATGCTGCTTCGAAACATTGACCATTCAGCTGGCTTATGTAACGGGGCAAGGTTAGTCGTCACTAAACTTGGAAGACATGTCATTGAAGCAAAAGTCATATCTGGTAATGGCACTGGTGACAAGGTTTTCATTCCAAGGATGACATTGACACCATCCGATACAAAACTCCCATTTAAGTTTCAAAGAAGGCAATTTCCTATCATGGTGTCATATGGGATGACAATCAACAAGAGTCAAGGTCAGTCATTGTCAAAGGTTGGACTAATTTTAAGGAAGCCTGTTTTTACTCATGGGCAGTTATATGTCGCAGTTAGTAGAGTTACAAACCGTGAAGGGTTAAAGATAGTTATATGTCATGATAACTCTGAACATAATACGGTTACTTCCAATGTTGTATACAAGGAAGTTTTTAGAAACGTGTTGTGAAATGTAAGCATTTGTTGCATCCAAATGATTTTCCATTTGGGATCCCTTTACATTGTATTCAAGCTATTTTATAAGCAAAGATTAAAAAGGAAACATTTAGGTCAATGGTTCAAACTAAAGAAAATATTATTAGTTAGTAAACGCTTACTACCAACCTCCTTTGTTGGGTTCAAACTAGCATGATGGTCAACTTAACATCACCTATTATTTAAAGAGGGTAATAAAAGGGGTTATGTACAAATACATGAAAAATTAAATTTCCCCCTAATTGGATAACTGTCAAGTAATGATACTAATTTTTGCGACCTTAAAACTACTTGAATGTTTTCATATGGTACACTGGTCCTACACAATCCTTAGGGATAAGAATACTAAGCACGCTTACTTGATCCCATTCTAATTGGACATCTACATCATAGATTTATTTAACCAAATATTAACAAAACTAATTTATGGACATCCACATTACTCAGCGATAATATACAAACGTTTGAGTTCCCAGATCTTGGTTTATACCCTTCTCATGTGAATAAAATATTTATTGACTTTATTCACTTGCACACTAATGATCGTCAACAATTCTATGTACGTTCATGGCAAGATCTTACGACGTTAAAGAACATTTTTCTCATTTCAAGAGGCATTTTCCCTGTGTAGACTTTATATTATTTTATGTAATAGAAATTAGTTTTGAAGTTGCTTTCCAACTCACAATGCACTTTGCATACTTTTCTTTTTTATCTCCGTTTGTATTAATGTGATTAGTGTGTAAATAATATATTCCTAGCAAATGAATATTCTCTTTTTCTGACATTATCGTTTGTGTATTCTGCAATATCTTGAATTTTGCTGCCGACATTTGTTTCTATCGTCTAAAATGTGGTCGTTCTAAATATATTCGCCTTTTGATGTCGTTTGTCATCCACGCCGCGCATCGCGCGGGTTAGAACCTAGTGATGCATGATAGAAGAATAAGTTAGTTATTGTTGTGGGCAAAGCAAATAATGGCAGCTCCAAATGGCAAATGGAATCTATCTACGGAATTAATAGTCAAAACTACAGCCTGGAAATGTTTTCAGCTTTCGGCGGATGATTTAAGAAGATCATAGTGTGTCACTGCCTGGCAAACATAGATTTTGGAGCAAAAGAGATTCAGTCATACTTCCTCTCCAATGCAGGGATCAAATTTTGGTTTCTCTTTTGGCTCCACCACTTTTAAAAGAATATTCATCTCACTTATTTGTTATAAAATGCAAACAAAGATCAAGAGCGTCTTTCTTCTCTCTAGTGGAAGAAACTAATTTTAGAATTTTAGTTTTCACTATAAGTTCACATGTATTTTTTTAAGATTAATATTTAAAAGATTTAGCTTATCAATCTATTTATTAACCAACTTATTTTTTGGATGATACTTAGCAGTTTTTTTATTTTGTCTCTAAAAATGTTTTCATTTATAAAACTAGATTGATAAGTAGATTGATGAGTTAAGTCTCTCAAACATTATTTTTAAATTAAAAATAATCATCATATTTATAAAATATTTTATGTGAATATTTTTTAGGTATTTTAATATACTGTGTTATGTATTTTTTTTATTTGATAAAAACATAAAATTAATTTTTGGAATAATTTTATTTAAATTTTTATTCTTATAAGTTGTGTCTGCGACGGTTCATAGTAATTATGCATTTATTTATTTATAAAAAAATTGCAATGATTACATGTCTACACTTTATTGGTCAGCTCATCGTTCCCATTCAAAGGTAGGTGGGAACTGAGATGGGGTCTCTCGTTCCCTTCTCCATTGGAAGGGTCCTCGATCCTTTTGTTTTTTGTCAGAGTAGGGACTAAATTTTTAACCATTAGTTGGTCTTAAGGATTTTTATTGGTTAGGAGTTTCTGCCGCTCACTATGATTAATCNTAACAATCAAAATAAGAAGTTAAATAAATGAAAGTAGGTGAAAAAATGAACTCAAACTAAAATTAGAAATAACAATTCATACCCTAGCTGTAGGCATCAATCCTTACCCAACTCACTACGTAGGGTACAAACTCATTCTATTATGAGTATTACTGTTGCGAGCTATTACCTAAAATTTAGTGCTAAGGCTCCCATGAATCCAATCCAATCCTACTTGAATTTAGGCATGAATGTTGCAGTCTTTTTTTTTTTGTTAAATGATTGTTTTAGTTTATTTTGTATGTTTTAGTTTGAACTTTTTTAAATGCATCAAACAAATTCTAATTATTCTATGTTTTCTAGTTGTAATGTTTAGAAATTATGGTATTAGTTTAATTTGTGATTTTGTTGTGTTAAAGGGTTATGTTGTTTAATTTTTATGAATTATGTAATTGTTAATTAAAATTATATTGTCGTTATGTACTCAAATAATTACTTTTTTGTGGTTAACACTTCTAAAAGTATATTTTAGAAATAGTGAATATGATAAGGTAGATTCAAAATTTAGATATTTTTTTTTATGTGCAGGGTTAGAATTTTTATTTTTAAAACCGTTTACCATCCTTAGTAATGTTAACTCTTTCTACTAGTCTAACTATCATCTTCAATAAAAGACATTTGGCATTGTTGGGGTAAAAAAAAAAAAAAAATACTAAATATCATTCATTTGAAGATGGTAAGAAAATTAGTTTGAGGATTTAACATTTCTATAACTTAAATTAAAACATAAATAAAAAACTAAAAACAAGTTGTAATAAATATATTTATTTATATTTTCTTCCCACTTTAGGCAGAGTTTCAGACTAACATATATACGAAGCTAAGAAAGGAAGAAGGTGAGAGCCGAGGGAGGGGAGCGAGCTTCGAAGACCACGCCGATTTCATCACTACTTCACATGCATCATTTGATTCTTCACCTTCCCCTTTCAACTCTCTCTCTCCCCTTCTCCGCCGTCGATCAATCAACGCTCTAGCTATTCCTCTACCGTTCGATTACACGCTCGTGTGCATCACCCACCTCCAAGCTCCGCATTCCACCCTTCCATCGCTTTGCGAAAACCGTGTTGTATTCACCGTGTCTGATTCTTCCTTTTTTCGGTGATTTTTTTTTATTCTCCTCACCTCGATTTTTATTATTTATTTATTTAAATTGTAAATTGCTGATTTGCGTGTGTGAAATGTGTTGTGTGTGTGAGACTCTGAGTGTTAAGTTGTGAACATGGATTGGTTTCATTGTTTGATGTGTTAGCCAACCGAGTTAGTTTCTATTTTTTTTATTTCTTTTTGTTTGAAGTTGAGTGTACTGAAAAGTGTTGTATTCAGCGTTATTGATTCTTTTTTT
>QANU01009508.1:1285-37160 GCA_003254905.1 Nissolia schottii
AAGCAACAAATCCATACGGTATACTCTTGAGAACACGGAAAATCTGAAACAGAAAAAACAAACATCAAATCAGGATAATAGTTCTTGTTGATACCAGCTACGTTCTAAAATTCATTCCTATGACATCTTCCAACCTGGGAAAAAAGGTCATTCCAAAGAGAGCGCCAAATGGAAATTTCATAGGTGCTGACTGTTGCCTCTGAAGATGATGCCAGCTGGAAAATACTACTAATAAACTGCCATGTGTCTCCAAGTATATTAAAAATGCACGAACCTATGAATGCCACAAAACTGGACATCGCAAGGACTAGTCGAACAGGGGCATATAGTACTTCCCGAAGAATCCAAAATAAAGGATATAAGACACAAGTAGCTGCAGTGAAGAAAAGAACATCAGGGCAATAAGTATAAGAACTTGTATATAGGTGCTAAATCATATCTATATCAAGCAAAGTTAAGCCAGGCCTGTCTGTGCATGTCAGAGATAGAGAGAGAGAGGAAGGAGGAGAGCGATGTATCTCTCCATACATATCCATGTTTCTGCTCTCACATGAAATTCAAATGCTATAGACAAATGTCAAGGTTATCTTCAATCCAGATGTGTTGGCACACTCGCTAAAGTAATGATGAGAATTGTTGTTACTACCTGATGCAGAATCAAGGTGTTCTTTCAACTGCAGCTGTTCAGATGGTGTTCCTGAGAACCATGAAGTCATACAGCTTGAAGCTTGAGCTATACTGTCAAATTCCCATCATTTCATAAGTTTAGCTTCTATAGCAAGTGAAGTATCGGTCTGCAAAACAAATAATAACAAATGATGGTATAGACTGTAAACTGATAAAACAACATAGAGCATGATGAAGAGATGCAGCACCTGAAGCTCATTAAAGTAGTTGATACCGCGAACACTCGTCCATTCAACTTCAAATACAATAAATCCGTACAAAGTCCTATTCAATTCACTGCTAAATTGCAGAGAATTCCTCAAGTTTTTCACAGGCAGTAAAACTTTCTTCCTTGATGACATCACTGCCTCAATCAATGAGAACCGTTGCATGAATTTCCTCGGTTTACTAGTGCTTGATTGAGAACAAACCTCCTTCTCCTCCTTTCTCCCCCTTCGAGGTTTGTTGTACTAAAAAGGAGATAACCTTGACTGCAAAACAATAAAAATGATATAGTCTTTTATTCTGGGGCAAAATTGCTAGAAAATTACTTCAATTACTTATGCCATGGTTAACAACCCTGGTAACCATCAATTGCCAAATGTGTGCTCCACATGAACTGAGGTCTCTCAACCATGGTCTGTTGTCGACCAAAATATACATCTTTTTTACTATCGCTGGCAAGGAAAAGGCTAAGATCTGCAAAATAAGGTTGCAAGTCTCTGCAAAATACATCACAAAGATTCATCGGATCAGTATGAAAAATACATCAATACAAAATAATAGAGTTAACCCAGCGATATAGAATAACTTGGATACAGCTGATGACAACCGGCTGTAACAGTGACAGGGACAGTAAAGTTTGTGGCTACTATCAAAGTAAATTTATAAAAGGATTAATATCCTAAATCAGTAAATCATTGTAACTGACAGCAATATTAGTTGCAGTTCCAATAGTTCTCCTCCAAATATGGGAAAAGTAAATTAAAAAAAATGACATGCAAGAAGTCAATCGCAAAGCAGCTAGAACACAAAACAAAATAAAGAAAGTGATCAAGGTCACCCTTATGGCATATTGAGAAACCAAACCCTCAACTCAATTGCCAAATTGGTAGTCGCCGTTCATTTCATAAATTCAACCGATTTAGTTCAATGAAAGTCAAAACGTAACAACGTTGATAGGATCCCTTCTTATCAAATGTTCAGCTTCAGCATAATGCAAAAGAACATGCTCACCAGGTATTGGTGATGACACAGCATCATTGAACGAAACAAGAACAATCACATTTATAGATGAGACTCAAAGCACTGCAAAACAAAACGAATTGAAGATAACTAAAAATTTACACCTTCCAAGTTGTTTCCAAAAATAATCAGTTAACAAAAAAGGAAATAAAAAAAATCTGGCATAGTAGAATAAAGTTCACTGCAACCCATTCACCAAAAAAGTAACCAAATAAATAAAGAACTTCGATCCACCAAAGAATTCCATAACAGCATCCATTACCAGATGGTAAAAAAAATCCAACACACTTCTACCAAAATCAAGTTTTGTCTCATTAGCTGATGCCTCTGCTACAATAATCTCAAACGAAGTCGTAAAATTTACCGCACATCATACAAGAAAGAAATAAAGAAAAATATACCCAATTTGCAAACTCGTAAGAGGAAAAATGCAGCGTCCATCGTCACCATTCCCCATCAAGAAACACAATTCCCTCTAACGCCCTTCTTATCACCAAAATCTTCTCCAAATCTCCCACTGGCACCTGCTTCGAATTCCCCCCCCCAAAAAACAAAAGAAAACAATTAAGAAGAATGAAACCATTCTCCCCATGCAATCACACAATTCTTAACAACAAAAAAACAAAAAATAGGGGCAAGAATCGCATAGGTAGAGGACCTGATAACGGAAAATGGAAGGCGAGGAGTGAGAGCGCAATGAAGCAAGGAGCGAGTAACTTCATAACAAAGAAGAAAATAAAACAAAAAAAAGAAACAGAAAAGGGAGGGAGCAAAGTGCATAAATGCGGGTGAAGGTGTCAATTCGATAGGAAAGAGGGGTTTCAACGTGTGTGAGCAAATTTCTGTTGGCGATGATGGCAAATTTCAATTTGCTTCAGAGAGAGAGAGAGAGAGAACAAGAAGAAGAAGGAGAGGACGAAAGAAGATCGAGAAAGTGGTTGGAACATGGAACTCATTAGGAACATGTTCGTTGTTTTTGATATATATATATATATGTATATATTGTTTGTTTTATTTTTGGCATTTAATGTTTCTGACAGGTAGTTAAAAGTTACAATTAGAAACGGGAAAGGGGAAGAATAAAAATAAGGCGGTGGTAGAGATGGTAGAATAGTAAATGAATTGTTTCTAGAGTGAGAATAAAAAATAAATAAATAATTCTCCTAAAAGGAAAGGAAAAGAGAATAACAACAATTCGTTGCCTTACTGACAAGTTATGTTTTCGGTGATCTCCCATGTTAAATCAACTTTGAGTGTGTACCTATTATTCTTTTTGTAAGTTACAATTTCGATCATTGAATTTGGTGTCTTTTTTTATTTAATAGCTACAAAAGAAGCGGATGCATTATAATGGAACAAGTGGAAGTCATCCGATAAATACTTATTTTTTATTTTTAAAAAAATGAGAAAGCTGGTGTATTTACCATTAAGGATAGTAGTAGTATTTTTTTTTTACGATGGAGACATGCAACTATCTAATACAGAAATGAATCTGGTTAAGGACAACTATTTTACATCAAGTTATGTATTATTTTACAATAGTAATAATTTCATTTTTTTTCTTATGCAGTAATAATTTCTACGATTTTTATTTTATTTTATTTATTGTAAACGTTAAACTATTTAATAATGCTAAAATGTTTTTTACGATGTTAGAATAAATATTTTTTATGAAAAATGGTGAAAAAGAATGCTAAAATTCGAAAAAGAAACAAATCAGATTCAGGTACCGCTCCGTGGAGACCATGTATCGCTCAGCGGTCTGACACCAAGATTAGCATTCTGTTTTCAAATAAATCAAGAATTGAAGGTGATAGGTGGATTTTATACCCTATTTTATTATTCTATAATTGAACATTGTATACTAAAAATGTGTAATTTTAATGCTTAATTAATATGTTTTGCACATTATCCTCTTTTGTGAGAAATTTAGAAAAATGTAATTTTAAGCACTACTTTATCTTAGAATTTAATGAGTAGATTTCTTTTGTTCTTTTTTAGTTTTCTATTTTAATTGCAGAAAATAAATTGTCAAGAGGATCATTGAAGATTTGAAGGAGATTTGATAAGATATAAATTTCAAAGAAGAGATTTGAAGAGAAGATTGAGACCAATAAATTCAAGATTAAATTCAAATTCAAAAAGATTTGGTCAAAGATTTGCTGAGGATTTTTAACGCTGACTTTGCCACAGATTTTGCGCCAGGATGGAGATTGAATCTCGATTTGACCTCAACTACAAAGTTGTAGATCTATCTCTTAGCTTTAATTGGAGATTTGAATCACCTTAATCCGATATCTGTAGCCGAAGTTATCGCGATTTTACTGACTGCTGTGCTGAAAGTGCGGGATTTACTTCCACTTTTAGCCAATCCTCTACAAATAAATATCCTCTCTCAACAACTTGGAGAGAACTTCATACTCAGCCTCCACTTTTATTTTCTGCACTTTTCTCTTTTCTTTTATGCACTTTAGGTTGATGTTAGTAGTGCTTAATTCTTAGTTCTTCAAGGATTTGCGAATTTCTACCGTTATTGCATTCAGGTTTTGTCACTTTAATTCTCTATTATTTTTCCACTCTCTTATTCTTTATTTATTATGAGTTTTTATCCTCCACTCATGGAGGAGTAGTTTCTTAATATCTTGCATGCGGTAACTCTAGATTAGGATTAATTCGAGGTCTTGTGCTTAATGTTTATTCATGATTTGTTCCGCCCTTGATTAGTAATATAGCGATCGCATGTTATTGGTTAGGGTTAATTCTAGGTTGATAGATCTTGACGATTGTAGGATTTATTGATTTAGGATTTGGGAACTTTTTGGGAAACTAATTAGATTTAATTAGGTTGTGCAATTGGAACATAATTGATATAGGTTTTTAATGCTGAGATCTTAGTTTTAATTCCTATATTAATAAATGCTTAGGGGATTGACGATCGTAGTCTCTTAGGTGAATTGCGTATTAGTTAGAGATTTCAACTAATAAACAACATCCCTCCTTATGAATAATTAATTAGGAACCAATGACAATTAATCATTGATCTAGAAACGCCGTATGCAGGGTATTGCTTTTTATTATTATTGACTTACTTTCGTTTTGCTCTCTTTTTATTTATATTCAATTAATTCAACCCCCCCAATTTAGTGTAACTTTTAATTGGTTCTAATTGCTTCCTTGAGAGACGACCTAGGTTAGCCCCCTCTACTACATTTTTGGGGTTGATTTAGTTTTATAAATTATTATTTGATTACACACTGAAATTAACGACGTTTTAGTGTGTGTCAGAAGGTTTTATCTAAATCATGTAATTGGGTTTGTAATTTGAAAGTGCTAATCTTTTTCACCAACGCTAAACTTGAAACACTTTGATTTTAAACCTAATGACTGATTTTAAGCCTTCAACGATTTTCAACAGAAATGGTGCGACATGAACTAATCTGAAAATAAGATTCCTAGCCGATTTAGAATTGAAAAATTGCTAAGGAAGGAAATCTTTTTAAAAGCACCTTATGATCAAAAACAAGGAACATGTTTTATTTTGAATCCATAAATCATCGTGGGAAATTCAATCCACAATAAGCGGGAAATTCTATCCGCAGTTGTAGGGAATTCTGTCTGCAACAGGATTCAAAATAAAACCATGATCTCTCTAATGCTACCTGGAAGAAAGGAAATTTTTGGATTGTCTTTGCAGGCCGGAGAACAACCAATAAATTTTCCTAAATACAACAAAAGAGAGACACACTTCTAGAGGATGATGAGCATGATTCTTCAAGGAAGATGAGCCCCTATCTCCTCAATCAAATGTCAAGAGGAAGTAGCCAGGAGGCTACACAACAAGAACTCACCATTTGAGCTATAAACAAGGAGCTTTCTAAACACCTTAGTTATTTACTTTCTATCATTTTAATTTTCTTTAGTTAGGATTAATATGTGCTTAAGACTTGTTTGTCTAAGAATAATGCTGAGTATTAGTTTACTTTACTTGGATTGATGCATGAACAAAATAAATCATGAATTGAATTGTTTCAATATCCATAATAGACCTTTGTGATTCATACATAGAAACCATGAACATGTTAATATGCATCGATCTACTTGTTTGCATAAGCATAACCTTGAAAATGTTTTTAAATCAAGGAATTTGAACCCTGACCAAGTGAGGGAGTGAACCCTAAACACCAAGAGAGAAAAAGAGAATCACCATTGTTTTTGCACAATTGAATTTGTTTGAGTCTCTAATTTTGCTAATTGTACGGAAATAATAGGAAATGATCAAGGCATTATGTTCATTAGAATTTAACCTACTTGACCAAATAAAGCCTACCATAATTAGGAACATTCTTTGATACCCCATTTGAGCTTAACATGAGAAATTTATTGTTTCATAATCCTTGAACCTTTAAAGGAAAAACAATGATCTCCCTTAAAATCCGGAATTAAGAGAGCATTCAAAATTGGATTATGTGCAAAGATACAAGTCAGGGGGAGATAAGGATAAGAAAAAGTGGGAGTGGACATATTGCAAAAGAACAGAAGAAAGAAAAAAGGCATACCCTTTATCCCAATTGCAAAAGAAGCAATGAAAGAAAAAGAAAAAGAATTGGGAAAAAGAAATTCAGGAGAAAAGGGTTGAAAAAAGAAAAAGAAAGAAGAAAATGTTAAGGAAGAACAGGCGACAACAAGGAGTTGGTTTTCAATGCTCTCTTAAACGGAAATATTTGCATACCCAGAAAAACCAATTTTTCTTATAGCCTGACCCCAGTACAACCTTTACAAAGTCCTTTTGTGATCCTTGCATGACCATACTAATGAATTGAATAGTGAGACAAGTAACAAATTTAAATTGTTGGGATTCAATGGTGATGTTGAGAGAAACACTCACCTTAAATCGGTCCACTGACCATTGTGCGAAATGAAGATAATTTTCCTGATGGACAAGACATTGGATAGTGTGATTTGTTTATAGCATTCAAGTAATTGTGCATTTGATTAATGTTTAACGTTATTCTATATTGTCTCACAGGTCTCAAGCATGAACTGTCTGAAATATTTCAATTCATTGCAATACCTGATTGTTCATAAGCATTGATCTTTTGTAAAATAATTCTATTACCTCTTGTTTGAGGACAAACAAGGTCTTAAGTCAGGGGGAGTGATAAGTGTCCAATTTACACAATTTTCAACTATTAAAAAGGCACTTATTCGCTTATGTTTTAAAGGATTATCTAACTAAATCCCCATTTTTTGTAGGTTATAATATATTTTGAAAGATGGATGCAAGCATAATTAAATGAAGAATAATCCCATAAAAGAGTGGAGCAAAGGGCAGAATAGGAAAAGAAGTTAAAAGATGGAATTAGAGCAAGGCCGCTCAGCGGAAGGAACCCATCGCTCAGCGCATAAAAGACAAGCGCCGCTCAGCGGTGTATCTTGGCCGCTCAGCGGTGCTGCCACCGGAGCCACTTGCAGCCGCCGCATCAATTGTGCCAGCTGGAGCCAGCCTGTCATGGCGGCGCCGCCCTTGCAAAAGCTGCCAGAGCATTTAATAAACCGCGTGAAAAGATAAGTCGCTTAGCGATAAGCCTAAGTCGCTTAGCGATAAAGACCAAATCGCTCAGCGGTGGTACCCAAACCGCTGAGCGATGACCATCAGATTTTGCCTATAAATAGAGGGCCCGAGGCATTCATTGAAGACATCCCTCCCCCCTTCAAGAATCCATTCTTCTTCCATTTCTTTTACATTTCAAAGCTTAGGTTAGTTTAGCAACAAAGAGGAGGCCGGTGAAGGAGCCAGGAGATCAAGGAAGCTCGGCGAGCCGCTGTCATGACAGCGTGATAACGTATCATGGTAAGCGTCCAAACCTTGCCTCTGAGATTCTCTTGTAAGATGGATTTCTAATCCTCTTGTTGTTGGGATTTTGATGAATATTGTAGTATGATTGTATCCATGTACTTTTGCATATGAATTTATCAGTTTCTTATGATTCGCTTGAATGATTTTACACTTAATGCTAGCTTTTGTTTAGTGTTTTGCTTCTTGATTTGGGACTTATTTGTATGAACGAAAGTTATACTAATTAAGTTGTAACTAAGTTAAGATCAATATTGCTATGCTAAGCTAGATTCTATACTTGAACGTGGTGAACGAAAGTTACAATCATTAAAGTTGGAACTAAATCATTACATCTAATCTTGTTGCCGTAGGAATAAAGGTTAGCCGTTTTAACATCTGGAATAACGCTGGCGTACTTTGTTAAGCTTGTGTAGTGCGAAAGTGACAGTTTAACAAAGGAAACCTTTGATCTTTTCATGCGCGAAAGCGATGAACAATTTAAGAACTGGTGGCAGGCAATCAATGAAATGATAATTCTATGTAATAAGTAACTGGATGCATGAAACTATGATATGATTCAATTCCCAACAAGCTTCCGGATCTACCTCTGATTTGTTGCCTATTTATTTTTATGTTGTTTATTTATTTTAAACTATCAAAAATTAATCAAATCCTTCACTTCATTGTTTAATTAACTAAACTCAAAAACGGTATTTTTGCAACTCTCTGTGGATTCGACTATACCCGACTATACTGCAATTGGATCCCTTGTGGATCTTAAAGCCGTAAAGAAGGATATATTATTTTTAAACGACTGAGAGTTCAAATTAAGCTTTCAACTGGAAAGTGCAAATAGGCTTCTGACAAAAGCCTTGAACAAACATGTAAATTTGGCTTTCATCAATAGGGTCCAGGGGGGAGCTCCACAGCAATATCCACGTCGCTCTAGTTGTCCGAGACACACACCGACATGCCACACGAGAGGAAAATACCATGTCCCTGAAGGTCGACACCACGATACAACAGATAGATAGTTTGGGGTTATTTTAGTTATGTATATTATTTTGTAACTTTATGTATGTTGCTTTATTATGTGATTCATTTCATTGAGTTTGTTATTTCTTTATGACTAATTTGGTTATGTATGAATAAAGAATAAACTTACTAACAACAACTTAACAAAAAATGCCATAACAAGAGTCAGTTTAAACCGACTCCTATTTATAGGCAGTACATATGAGTCGATTTAAATCGACTTTCAATTAAAAAATAAAATTAATTATGACTTACACGGGAATGAACTCCATTTATAAGGAAATTGGTTCATTTTGAGAATAACTTTACAATTAGTTCAGAATGTGCTATTTTGTTTATTTTAATCTGAAAAAAAAAATCATTGGTTTAGTTGTACATTTGAAACTTATAGAATTACCATCATTTGGGCACAGGGTTTTGTTGCAACTTTGTCAAACTTTATTGAATTCACATATAGTTCAAAATAGACCTTTCATTTGTGTATAACTAATCCTATATGAACTTTTCTTCAAAATCGTAGTAAGGTCTGGTAAAGAAAATGTATTGCACATTCTACTCAGTGTCCTGTAATTTAACTTCAAATTAATGTTTATCAATTGGATTTAGTTGTACATATATGACGTATAAATTTACCATCAATTGGGTACAAAAATTTGTTGCAACTTCTGAGTTCCTTGAATTCACTTATAGTTTACCAGTTACCTTGAATTCCTATATTTACTTTTGAGCCAATCGAATGAAGGTCTCGCGAAGAAATGTGTTGTAGAATCTACTCAATAAGATAATAAAAAGTTATAAAAAGTAACGTGATTTCCGAGTTACTCTAGACTCTAGAGTTGTTTTCAAAAGTTTTATAAGAGGTGTTACTTTTTCTCTCCTCCTGGTAGGAGTCTCCTTTCTCGCTGTTGAAACTCTTCGTCTCTTAGTGGATCTTCCTTGCATCTCTTGTTGCTTCCTCTAGTAAACCTCGCTTTGTGTCTTGCCTCCTTTTCTTAAACACCCCCCCCCACCTGTTTCCCTCTCATATCCCTCCAATACAATATGGGTGATCCACACATGATCCAAACACAATGATATGATAGAAGCCACTGACATGAACATCCCTCTTGATGGTGACCCTATCCCCCCTGAAGACTAAGGAGGAAGCACACTCATCACTACCACCACCACCACCACCACCACCCTAGTGGGGAAAATCCTCAAAAGAGGTGCGGTGAAAACCATCCTAGCCAGAGCTTGCGGAGACCCATGCACCTACTCTCACCATTACAGATTTAGAAGCCAATACCTTCATGTTCAACTTTTCGAAGATGAAACCCTAAATGGGTTATGGAATAAAGCCCTTGGAATATCAATGGCCACCTGGTTAGTTTATAAAGGTGGAACCCATGGTGCTCTATCTCGGAACTCACCTATGGAACTATTCTCTTTCGGGTCCAAGCCCACGACGTTCTTCTTGAAGCCCTTACTCCTGCCTCTACTATAAAAATAATAGCAAGGGTAAGGGATGTGTTGGAAATGGAGGAACCAATATAGGATGGCATCATGATACAAATCTTCCTTCGGATGAGAATCCTTAGACATCAACAGACCTTCTAGCAGGGTTCTGGGTTCCTAAGAGAAACCTGAGTAATGTGTTGGTTACTCTAAAATATGAGAAACTTCAACACTATTGTGGGATAATCAGACATGACCCAAAACACTGTAAGGTGCCGAAACTAATGTCCCTCATTCATCCATAATTAGCACGCTACTCCGCTTTCTTCGGTGTTGGTTTTCCAAAATCCGTAGAGGTTATCAAAAGAAGCAACCAGCCATGGAAGAGCAGAAACCAACAGCAAAGGGTGGAAGACCAGGGGCGGGTCGCAACGCCAAGTACTAGCGCGTCCACACCTGATCAAAGTCAACATAGGCAGTATGAGGTTGACCCAACAATAAGCGGCGACCCGTCTGTAGTGTCAGCTCCTTGTACAAAAGACAAAGGTGATGGAGACCTCCACAAAAACAGTATGAACCCTATGGTAACAAGCCTACACAAGGATTTGAAATGGTCACCTTGACGAATCCACAAACAAGCTACTTCAAAGGCCCCTCCACTAGGCCCAACCCAACCTCTAGTGGATTTGACGAGTGTATCGGCCATCACTTCTTCGCATCCCCCCTCCCCCAAAATGAGGTAACACCCACTAGTACCCAATCTCTTCATCATTGTGTTACTCCTTCAATGATCAATCAAATTTGGGCCTACACCTACCCTCTTAAGCGCCCAATATTTCTACTAGCCCAAAAAGTTATAATTGTATCTGCTACCCCACTCTACAACACCACCAAACCCAACCAAACACTTTACCCAGTCCAAACCCAATCCCTGAACCATGCCTTTTCCAACCAAACAACACACACAACCTTCCCATCAACTATAGAGGCCCACCAACCTTCCACGTACAAATATTCCAAACTTTGTGACCCAACAAAATACCCAAACCTACAAAATGAACCCCCCTCTTAAGAATCACGTCCAACCTAACCCAAATAACCAATCATTTTCCCCTCCCAACAACAATTTGACTGCCCACACCATGCCACCTAACCACTCTCCCTCCCGTCTCTCGCAACCCTTAGCCTCTCCACTGGGATAAACCACCATAACCATATAAATCACAACTCTTTCTAGTGGATTCATCAGAACTAACAGAAGTTAGGTTACCATGCCAAGAAGATACCTGACCAATAGGAAACGCCACCCAATCACTTCCAGCCACAATTGGAACCACCCAACGCACCACTAGGAAAGAACCCGTGGAACCATGAACTATAAAACCAATCCCCCCTCCCAAGAGTGCTACGTCTAGTTCCCATATGAAGAAGGAGGAGATAAAAACATCCATATTACTCTATATAATCCTGTAGTAGAGGAAAATCTCTCCACCAAGCTCCAACAGAACCTATCAATGAGGAGAAATCATGATGAAGGGAAAGGAAAACTCTTAAAAAGTAATTATGAACATGATAGCAACAATATTTCTTAGTCCAAAAGGATTAAGGCTCAAAACTTGAACAACAACATAGAATTGGAAAAATCTGTAGTTAGTGGAAAGGAGGTCGGCATTGATATGCCCCCTCCATGATAATAAGTCTCATCAGTTGGAATTGTCGGGGTGTGTTGGCAACCCCAACAATTCAAGAGCTCTTCGACCTGTTCTCTTGCATCAAGCCGAACCTTTTATTTCTCATTGGAAACAAAAGCAAATGAGAGGAATATAGAGCCGTTCAACGTTATGTATTACACCATTCTCAAATAGATCTGTTCAAGGATTTTCTTAGGGACACTGGTCTCCTAGAGATTACTCTTAAAGGTTGCCGTTTCACCTGGCACAACAATCCTCGAGAAAGTTTCGTCATAAGGGAAAAGTTGGATAGATGTATATCCCACTGGGAATAGAGGGATGCCTTCTTGAATTCCACGGTCAAGGCTATCCTATCCCTTCTATATCCTTAGATCACACACCTCTTATCATCACTCTAAAACCAAAAGTGGGTAGCACAACAAATTTCATATATGATAGCTACTAGGAGGAACATAATTATTGCCTTGCTATAATCCAAAAAATTTTGGGAGGAAGGCCTCCCTGATGAAGATGCTTGGACCAGTTGAGAAATAAATCCAAATCTTGTAAAAGAGGGTTTACATCCTAAAGAAAAGAGACCTTTAAGAATGTGGCCAAGGAAATCTCTAGATTAAAAATAATTCTAGAAGAGAAGTTAGACAAAAGTTAGGGATGATTTCAATTTCAAAGAGGTCAATTCCACAAGGTAAAAAATCAAGAAATTATAGGAGCAAGAAGAGCACTTTTGGGAACAGAGATCTAGAGTTAAATAGCTTAAATTTGGCAACAAAAACTCTAAATTTTTCCATGCTATCCAAAGGCGTGACAAGAACAAAATTAACCGCATTAAAAACTCTCATGGATCTTGGGGGGAAGGACAAAAGCAAGTTTCTCAAGTAAGTCTTGACCACTTGAGAGATGCATACATGATATGTAGCACTCATGGCATAGCAGATTGCATGTCAACAATTCCCAGACTTATTGATGATGAAGCAATGCCATTCTCTACAACCCTATAACTGATGATGATATTAAAAATGCAGTAAATAACCTTGGAGGTATTAAAGCCCCTGGTTGTGACTACCTTAATGGCCTTTTCTATCAAAATATTTGGGCCACGATGGTCGAGGATGTGTGCACAGCTATCAAACTGCTCTTCTCAATCGAATTTTTGCCTCCTGGAGTGAATGAAACACAGGTTTTCCTCATTCGTAAAGTTGAAATACCTGAGGATGTTGGGCAATTTAGAGCCATCAGTTATTGCAACTTCATATACAAGGTGGTTACTCGAATCATAGTCGAGCGTCTCGAGGGATTTATGAACAAATGGATTACCCAAGAACAAAGTGCCTTCATTATTGTCCACGAGGTGTTCCACCAATTAAATAAGGGCATTAGGATTGGCAAAGATTGCTTTGCGGCCAAGCTAGATATGAGTAAAGCATTTGACAGATTAGAATGGCATTTCTTGGAGGAGTGTCTTAAATTTTACGAATTTGCACCTCCAATGGATAAGAACTGTAATGGCTTGCGTCAAGGAAGTCACATATAAACACAAAGTGAACGGTATCTTGTCCACGAGCCTTACCCCCACCGTGGGTTAAGGCAAGGGGAACCTCTCCTTTTAGCTATGGATATTTTCTCCCATATGATTTCCAATTCAATGACTAACAATTCCCTATAGGGTGTTAAATTTAATAGGCATGTTCCTCTCCTAACCTATCTCCTTTTTGCAGACGATATTATGCTTTTCTGAAAAACAAATCCTAGATAAGCATTTGAGCTCACAAAAATTCTTAATGTTTATTCTAACGCCTCTAGGAAGCATGTCAATTTAAGAAAATCTAGCCTAATTTTCAGCAGGAATGTTCAGAATAACATCAATACTTAGACTGGACAAATTCTCAGCATTAATGCTTGGTCTTCTCATAGGACTTGGTATCCTTGCCCATTGGGGAAGATCCAAGAATGCAACACTTGCTTGGATCAAAGATATGGTTGTAGATAAAATGGAAGGGTGGAAAGAGAAGCTTCTCAACCAAGTAGGCAAAGAGGTCCTCATCAAGTCAGTCATCCTGTGCTATGTTTGTTCTAAAATTCCCTAAAGGCTTTTGTCAACAACTTTGTTCCAAGGTAGCTAGGTTTTGGTGAGCATGCTATGGCAAAGACAAAGGTATCCATTGGCGTAATTTGGAATTGCATCTTATCAAGCAAACAAGATGGAGGCTTGGGTTTCGAATACTTTACTCACATGAACTCTGCTCTCCTAGCAAAGCAAGCATGGCAATGCTTACAAAATCCACAGTCTCTTCAGACAAAAGTCCTCAAATCACTATATTTCCAAAATTCCTCAATTCTAGAAGCAAAAAATCCAAGAGGTTCCTCATGGATCTGGGCGAGAATTCTTCATGGTAGGGATTTAGTACTAGCAGGAGGAAGATGGATAGTAGGTAATGGTAAGAGCATCATACTTTGGAAAGACAACTGGCTAGGTTCCACCAGTGATCACCTAAGGTCAGTCCAATGTGATGAGGATAGGCTCTATTCACTATTCAAAGACAACAACAATAGCCGGAGTGCTACCAAACTTAAAGCTAATCTTCCCCCTCAACCTCGCAATCTAGGCCTTCCAAATTCCTATTAGCCTGATAAACTCAGATGACAAATTCATATGGCCTTAGGATGGAAATTTCTCAATGAAATCAGATTATCATTTTTCCCACACCGAGACCCTCCCTAATACTATTATACCCTCCTATTCTACTCATAGTTAAAAAAAAACTCATCCCAACCCAGTTAGGTCAACCTGAAACTTGGTGACCCGACCATGGGACCGGGCCAATTATCTGAGTGGATCGGCCACATTTTAGACCCAAACTTACCTGGATTGACTCAGTCAGTTTTTGTGAAACCTGGTGATAGGGCTGACAAAATGAGCCTGACCCGTTTACCCGGTTAAATGGACAGACTTTATATGCAAAAAATATGCCCGCAAAAATTTGAAAATAAAATTGGACTAGCCCGTTTAGGCCCGGCCTGCTTGGCCTGTGGGCTAGCTCATGAGCCCATGAAATTTTTTTTGAATTCTTTAAATAATTTTTTTTGAATTTTTTGAATTTTTTTTAATTATCTAATTTTTTTTAAAAAAATAAACGGGCTGGTGAGCCGACCCGTTTAGGCCCACGGACCGACCATAAACGAGCCGAACCATAAAAATATGCATATTTTTTGCCCGACCCGTTTAGACCCGCGGACCTGAACGGGCCAGGCCGGCCCGTTTGACAGTCATACCTGGTGACTTGGTTGGGTCATGTGTTTTTTATTTTTTTTTTACTTTTTCTATTTTTTATTTTATAAAAAAGGGCAAACAAAGTCGTGTAATAAAGAAATTTTTTTTTAAATTACTATTTTTCCGATTGAACTGATTTTTTTTTTCATTTCTCTGTTACAAAATGTGTTTAAGTTCCTCATTTTTGTACCCTTTTTCTTGTTACATACACTTGTTTTGTTGCCTTCTTATAGTAAATATTGAATACCCATTTAGAATTGTTGTTGTTATATATTTTTTTTTAAATTGGCTTAATAATGTTTGGAATTGAACTTGTCATTTATGATTTAGGATTTTAAACTTGTATTATTTATGTATGGTACAATATTTAAAGTTTAAACCTTACTTATATATTTTAAGTAATTTTATGTTATAATGGATGTTTAAATAAATGCATTTTATTTATTTAATTTTTTAAAAAATTTTAAGTTATATATATACTTATTATTTGATTTATATCTCAGTTAGCAACTGACCCAGTAACCGACTGGTTGAACCGCCACCAATAGGTGTGGTCAAAATTAATGTAGATGCAACCTTTTCCAAAGATAAGAAGATTGGCGCCTTTGCTGCAATCGTCAGAGACCATGAGAAGAATTTCGCCCACTGGAAGGGCTTAGAAAATTCCAGCGGCTTCAAGCACCACCGTAGAAACTATCGTCGTCCGTGAAGCTCTAATCCTGGCCTCCTAGTGTTCCTTCACTAGCTTCATCATCGAATCAGATAGCAGCGAAGTAATTGAAGCATGCAACTGTAAGAAAATCCTTTGGGAGATTGATTCAGCGCTACCAGACATCTGCAAGCTCAAACTCTTGGATCCGTAGAGTCAACAATGCTGTAGCCCGTAAAGTTGCTCATCTAGCCATTGAAGGATCTCTTAACTTGATTGGTGGCATCAAGATCCCTCTGCCTCTCAGAGATTGCTTAGTCAAAGATGAACCTTTGGGTTGGGCCTCCTCTTGCTGTATGGCCTTTGTATTTTGCTGTATGGGCCTCCTCTTGAAGTTATTACACATTGGAGGAAGCCTAAAGGGCTTCTCTTGGTGATAGGTTGCGAGCAGTGGCATCCATGCGAACCCAGAGAAGAGAATGATGAGAAGTTAAGCAAGGAAGATGAGTAACTAAAGCATCGTGGAAGCGGAGAAGCCAGGCCTCATTGCACAACATCCTACACAATAGGCGCTCTTTAAGGTTACCCTTTTGCCAGGGAAACCAAAATCAATTAGGCAACAGCCATCAACACACAACTTAAAGAAGCAGGGCATTAAAGTCGCCTATAACACACCAAGGGTCCACCATAGTGTCTCCAGTGAGGCAGAGTTCTTGCCACAACTCAGACGGCAATAACAGACAGTAAGAAATCACCATTGCTCATCCTGCCAACAAATCTTCATATGAACAAATTGACGGGGATAGGAAACAACCTGCACCTGATACAAAGAACTGCCCCACAGGCACCCCGCAAAGCCTTCAACCTCAACTCTAAAACAGCCATCAAAACCCCAGCTTCTTCACTATACCAACTGCTCCCACACCGCTGATGCGAGGCTCCAATATAGCAAGGAAAGGTCTCTTGTACTTGCACCATAAATCATTCGCCAGAGCAGGAAAATATTTCTTAACCACGCCCCTAGTACTCCAAAAAATCATGTAAAAATGAAAAGAGGAGAAGACGAGGGCCGAAGATAGACAATCGGAATCACTTCTTCACCGCGGAAATTTCCCCTTTCTGACCATAACTCGAACTGCTTCTTCCTCCACCAAAGCAGCATCTTCAACCATGGAAGAAACAAATTCGCACTTTCTCCTCTTTCTGCTCTTTTGCAACTTGTCTATCTCGGTGATTCCACGGAGCACTCTGGGAGCTTTGCTCCATTCTCTGCACCTCCATGTGGCGGACCTGCGTTGGGTTGTTGCCCTCACTAGCTTCCTTATTGGGCTCTAAATTATAGATCAAATCCGTTCAGCCCACATCCTAGTTATTGGGCCTGTTGGAGCTTTCACTCTGCCTATTGGGCCTCCTTGATTTTCTTGACCCAAATCTTGCCCACTTTAACTCCATTCCTATTCTGCTTCTGCGGCATCATCATTAATGCTCAGATGTTGATATTTATTTCCTTCAATTTCTGTGTTCCCATTTGAATTTGGATTGAATGTAGCTCTCCCAAAATTCCGCACCAATTCCCATGAATTGAATCATCCGAAATATCTCTAATGGAAAGATTTGAATTGATTCGTTTTGCTAAAGCGGGCAGAGGCTCGTTGCGTTGCACCGTTGTAGATGCCACCGCCGGCCAGAGGATCCATACCAGCAGGCTTGACTTGCTCCGATGAGGTGCCAAGACCAGAACAATCTTTTGACAAATGACTGTAACAACCACGAGAAGAACAGATGACATGCAGTCCTTCATATTCTATGCGATGCCATTTATCATCCAAGCAAATTTTCCCCCACCACCAGTTGACAAAGACTGATTTCAACACAAACTGAGTAAATTTTCCTAGTGTGGCAAGGAGAGTAGTACGATCAACCTTTACCGGAGTGCCAACCAAGCTTTCCATTCCCATAAGAATGTCTTCATCATAATAATTGACATTAAGCCATGGAAAGCTAATCCAAACTAGAGTAGAGTCTATCATGGCCGATACCGAATTGAAATCAAGAAACCATGGATGAATAGATAAATAGTGATCGAAAAGCATCCAAGGCCCTTCGTCTAAAACTTTAGAGCGATCTTCATCCATAGTGAATTGCACAATAAAGTAACCAAAGCAAATATCCATGATATCAAAACCATTGACAAGACGTCATAACTAACTCAGTCGATCCCTCATAGCAAAAAAGTCCACAAATTTTCCGATAAGCTTTTTATCACTGTAGCATTTTTCCAAGGAGTGCTAATTTCCTCCCGCATGGACGAGGGAGTAATCTGTTGCCATTTATCAATTCTTCCTTTGCAAGATTCAAATGGAAAATATTTCTCCTTTGCTCTTTAGGAACCGCATTCTAAGCAATAGAACCTAAAAGCTTTTCTTTAAGGAGTAAACAACCACCTTTTTACCTCCTAAATTTGGGGATGAGGAGGGAGGAAAGGGTTGCACACAACGTCCAAGTTTTTCCAAGAAAACCCCTCTAACTTTCTCTAACCTCTCCTTATTGCCCATTGAAAACTTGAAATTGAGACGTTTCAGTCCCTATCAACATTGGTTGGTTGTCATGTCTCCTAAAAGAGATAATTAGTAACATGACATGAGCAAATATCACTTATTTATGATGTCTTTTGTACTATCCCTTTACGTATCCAATCAAATAGTAAAATATGGAGACTTTTACCTGAGATCCAAAATAAAGCTAACATGAAAATACAAATCAAAGGCTGAAATCATTAAAAATTGATTTGGTAGCACATAAATACAATGTCAACTTAGAGTCAAAACGAAAATAAAATACAAATCAAGGCTTGAAATTTAAATTGAAACAATCCAAGACAAAGTTACAAATAATTGACTATAAATGCCACACAACAAAGGAGAGAAACTAGCACACCTCAAACGAATTGCATCAAGAAGTTGGTGTAAAGTAAATGATTAAGTTAAAGGGAAGAGAATTTGTTGTCACCACCATGGTGGCACATCACCACCGCCACCACTAGGTATTGAAGAAGAAAAGGGAGTGATAGGGTCATTAATTTATTGATAAACTTTGATTTATCTTAGGTATATAATTAGTGTATTGCACGAGTTTAAATCACTAGGTATATATAATTAGTGTTTTGTATAAATTTTTTTTATAATGAAACATGATTTTAAGAATAAATCAATTGAGACATGGTTTACAACACTAGGCAACTCAGTTCCATTGGGTTGTTTGTGGTTGGTTCTTCTGTTTGGGTTACGGGTTCTTCTGACTCTAGGCTCTATTATTATATTTGAAGTCTCTTCCTTGCTCATGATTCCTTCTTTTCTACCTACCTATAAAAATGTAATAAAATGGAACATGATTTAAAAATTCAATCGATTGAAATTAATCTTCTTTTTAAGTAATGACTCAAAATTAAATGAATTTTTCTTTAAATGTTTGCCAAAACTATCTCTAACTTCAAACATATCATTTTTCAATCTTTATGGACAATAATTATTGCATATTTTACTCATTTTTTTTACATTGGTTAATATAATTTTTCATATTCACTATATATTATTCTAAACTGAAAATAACCAAAAAAAAAAAATTCCATCCGTACATATTAGTAATTATTTTAATGTTCAGTGAAATTCCATAATGTCTACAATAATTATTATACAAATATAATTATAATTCAGTATACCAATGTCAATTTCCTAAAAGAAATTATATTTATAACAATTTAATCTTTTTTTCATCCATTTAATCATTTATAAAGAAAATAACTAAGATATAAAATAAATTTATATTTTATAAATTAGGCTTTAAAACTATATATATTTATGCATTAATATGTATTCTTCACTTAAATTATATATAATTATTTTATTTTTTAATAATTTTGCCTAAACTCTTGTATTTTAACATATTAAGTTTTATGATCTCAAATATGTTTGCCATTTGTTATAGCAATTTATATCACTTGTATTTACATAATAGTCGGTTTTTTTTTTTTAATCTCAATGAACCATTGAGATTTAGGACCTATTGCCAATAGTCCAATTAATTCGACTCAACCTAACGGAGCCCCTGAAGAACAAAAAGAGCCTCACATAGAATATTTTATTCGTATGGCTCAATAATAGTTTATTATTTTGTACTAAAACTATATTATTAACTTTATCTACTAAATCATTAAATTTTATAGCTTTAACAAGTAAAATAATATTTTTTTTTTAACCCTGTGCATTTCACGGCCTCTAAACACGAGACAGAAACTAAGGAGTCACCTCAGCATATCTAAAAATGCTGTGTCAGATATTACATGAGCAATTAACATACAAGAAAACCTTCTGCCTACAAAATGATTATATTCTGCACCATGAAGTACAAAAGCCCCTTCTACGGTTGCTGCGATGATGATAGTTACTTTTTAGCTTGCAACATACTCATTCCTTCAATCGTTTACTAGGAATAAACTGTGGCAATCTGAAATGAAAATTTAGAGAACTAAGCATAGACACAATTCGACAAGCAGAAAAAACTGAACATGCTTTTCTTCTTGAAGGGAGGGAGGCAGGGACTCATGAAATGCCCATATTTCTTGTAACAACTACATTAGTTGCATTGCTTGGAACAAGCATAAAATATAGAACCAATAATAGTACCAAAAACTGAAGAGCCCTGCTTCCAAGAACAAAACATCTATAAAAGAAACTTACAGATGGAGGTAGAAAATTATCAGGAAAACTGAGGGAGACACGTGAGACAAATAGAGGAGTTAAGAACAAAGTTCATGACCACACCCGGTTGAATCCATTACTACCTAAAAGACAGTGTAACCCCTTGGCGGGGAGGGGGGAACAACAGTGCTCCATGTAAACAGAAATAAAACCTCTCCTTTTTCACTAATGAAAAAACTTACTCAACAAAACAAGGCATTAGCAAACCTATCTTAAATTACCTCGGGGAGCTAGTACGCTTTTCCATTTGCAGATTAGTGGCATTAGGTGTAGAGAGCCTAGTGTCAGGATCTGAAGCCTGAAAATCATAGTGAATTAATAAAACAATCACCTATGTGACAAGTTAGGCAATTCACAAATCACCGTGTATATCAACTTTTCTACGGGGCTGAATACACAGCAGATGACACACACAAAATTCCTAAAACAACCTTGTTTAAGTAAAACCTTGCAGTACCAATTATTTGAGTTTATACAGATTCAATGAATAAAACATAAGGTCACTACTATGGAAATAATTAAACACAGGGCAGAAACTCAGAAAAAGTAGCTGATCTTGTATTCCCAAAAGAACAGGAATGAAACAATAATATAATTTAGAAGCATGCAACAGCAGTATCGCTGAAATGACTAGTAGGGATTACTTGGATAATGGGTAGATGCCAGGGACTGACTACCAAGCCATTACCTTTACAGCAGGCATTTAAGAAGCCTGTCTAAGACTGCGGTAGCAGACGTGAAACCAGCTCACTCCCCATTCAGAGATTTAGCCTTCACATTGATGCTACAGAATTCCATATTCGGTGTAATTCCTCTATACAACCATTAGGCCTCATCTGGAATTTCTAGTCCACATACCCCTTATCCAAGCATCGCCTATTTCCTTAAACAAAAAAGTCAAAATCAACTACCAGACACATTAGAAATCCCCACCTCAGAAGCCCTTTCTTTAGGCAATCCATCTTTACTTTGCTGTTCACTAGATTCCGGATTGACCTCATCCCACAAGAAGCCATTTTCATGTTCAAGAGAAAGCTTGTCAAATTCACTATCAACAGCTCTACATTTAGGCTCCATATGTTCCACGTACTTCTCTGCAATTCCATACAACAAAGGCAAGAATGCATTTAGTACTTTAATATAGCTCCAATAAAATATAGGCTACCACAATGAATTAGTACCAAGAAACTAATTTTACCAATCGACCACCATACAAACTTCTTTTACCTGCTAAGCAGTGCAGGGCATTCTCAGCAGCTTGTTGTTGAGCATCCTTCCTCGTCTTACCCATACCAACGCCTACTTTCTCACCTGTGAATAGTACCTAAACCAAGGCATCATATTTACGACAACAGGTTATTAGACAAACCTAGTATAAAATGTGATAACAATTGTCAATAAAGGATAATCACAGCAACATGCACAGAAGATAGACCATCGGCAGCACATGGCCTGGCTATGAGCAAGTCTGCACAAGTAAGGACATAATAACATTTTCACATGAAGTCATGTACAAGGTAATATGAGAACTCGGACATGACATTTCCCACAATAAATGATTAAATTACAAAGCATCCAACTAGATAAGTGATATAATCAGGGCACAATCAAACTGATTTAAACAAATGTGACTATGTTGGCAATTAATTTTCATAGTACCATATAACATTTTACAGCTTAAACCACCAATCACCCAATGTATTTAATATAACATAAGAACTCCTGCTGTCATACATAACTAAAAAAATAGACTTCAAGAAACAGAACTTAAGCTTACCTCCACTGAAAACTGCAAGTCCTTGCTGGTGCTTACAATGGACTTGAATTCAACCTACAAAAAGGAAACCGTGAAAATACACTTCTGGAAAAGCAGAAAAGAAATGCTCACTGACAAGCAAAACCACATCAACCTTAGAGCAACATCGCCTCGCGATTTCATGCAGCACTCCAATAGACACAGAGGGTAAAAAGTTTGATTTCCCAGCTTCACTTTGAATATCTTTGCCATTAGAAGATGCATGATTCAGAGATATTCCATCCTCTGCAAAAAGCTTAGTCAATAACAGAACAAAAAGAACAACAATTATTATAGACAAGCATTTCCAAAGTACCTGGACTTCATTTCCAATTAGATGGAAAAATAATTTAGAAATTCAGCTAGACCAACATTAAAATCTAAAAATCGATATGAACTTCAGATAGCAAAGAAACTGAAATGAAAGTAAATCATATACCTGCATAAATGCACAAACCTCTAACAATGAACATCACTACATGCAAATAGACATGCAACCTATCCCTTCTTTTTGAACTACGAAGCCATGCCGAAAAGGCCAAAGTTCCCTTGGTATTTAAAAACAAAAATTATTTTATGTAAGTACACTACATTGAATTGGACCAATACTAAAAAGGTTTAGAAACCCCATGTTCAAAATTTTATAATATGCCAACTCAGCTGGCTCAACAGGTTCGAGACTTTATGGGTGAGACACTGTGCACTCCCGAAGTGCATGAGGAGTTCAAAATTATAACTGATTAGTGGTCATCCCTCCTAGGGAGATCCCCCGATGCCCAAGAGCTACAGGTACTTGTGTGAAATTCTGGGTGAGTACCCTAACCATCCATTTGGCATCTAGAACTGAGCATAGAATTGGATGTTGGATTTGGATCTCTTAATTCCATATTTTATGTTTTCCATACCATACATAATTTGAATTGTAGCTCCCAAAACCAATTCAATGTAGTTGAAAAATAACTAAAATGAGTTCTTAATTCTTACTCATGTACCCTATGAATTACCAATTCCCCCGCAGTGTCTCTCTCCTTATTAAAGACTATGATTCCCTGCCCTTTCTCATTTATTTGCTAGTAATCATATTTATTGAAATTTACAATTATATATATATATACACATATAAAAAATCTACAAAATACTCTAATAAAAAATATTACTATACTATGTTACACCCCACCTTATAACCGAAGTAGCCACAAAAAAGGGGAAGGAAATCATTCCTTTTCCTCTTCATTATTCTAGAAGGACAAGTCGGTTAAGGAGTAATTTTAATTGATTTGAATATGATTTGTTAGAGAGAATAAAGTAGTTGAGTTTTATTAGGAAGGGGAGGATGATGAGGAGAGAATATTGCCTAGCCCTTGATTCTCTCCCACTAGTTAGTTTAAATAAGATCCTTAGGGAAGGAAATAATCATTCAGAAAATTAGACAGAACTAGGGGACCAAGGGATCCATTAATTCCCAGGAATATTGTTCTATTTTTATTCTCTTATTCCGCAGCCCTTGGCTACGCAATTCATGTTCTGCCAGGCAATTCCCCACTGGAATTCCTGATATTATTAATAAAATTACCAGCAGATTCAGCAAGAATTATTTTAATTGATACCAGTTCTTACATACTACATAAATGATTATTTCATTATGATGTTTATTAATTTAAAATTATGAATAACACATTAAAATAATAAAATTAAAATTAAATTTAGAATTGCAATTCAGATTGTAATTCCTTAGCAAATTCAAACATAAAATTAAAGATTAAGTCAATTCCAATTCCGACCTCCAAACAAACCATAAAGAAAATCCTATGTCTACCCTTTGGGATCCCAAGCATGTCACTAGCACCCTGACAGGTACCTTAGAGTAAACTCTCCTTACTATTAAGACAAACAAAATAAATTAGTCATTCCTGTTATTTATATTAACACTTCCTACAATTTTAATCATTAAAACAATGATAACAAGCCTAAAGATACCTGAACAAAAAATCTTAAGGAGGTCTACTTATACTAAGGATTCAAACCTACTAGTATTATTAAGCCCGTAAAAACAAATCTTTCAAAGCTCAAAAAGAACATTAGGAATTATGGAGACCTCGTTGAAAGGTCACATGCTAGTCACTAGTCAGGTGGCTACTTAATAATTTAATGTGTACTATATAGAAATCACTATAGAATAAAAATAGAGCAGATAAAAACAGATCATGAAGGATTTTACTTCAGTGTCATTTACAGAAGGCAATGTAAATAGAATTGCAGGAGGCTACAGGGGTGAAATTGTGTAAAAAAATATTAAAATAATCATTTTACAGAGTGGAAGGTTTATTGCATTGAAAAGTTATGGCATACAAGTTGCTAAGGACACAATGCTACTTCAGATTCAGCACTTGTTCTTTTCACGCAAAAGACACATCAAACTACATAGTTCCCATGCAAAATCCATTAAACATCCAAGCATTATCTTTCTATCAGCCACATAAGACCACTCTTCATTCCATTTACACACAAACATTTCATCATCATATACCTATAATATCAAGTTTCAAGGGTTTCATACAGAACCCTCAGGAAGTACTAAGAAAACTTAAGTAATAAGAAATACCTGATAGCTGAGACTTCCATGGAGCATTCTTCCTCGGAAAGTCACTCGCAGAAGTTGCCTGCATGCAAGCAATATTTTCAAAACCAGAAACTTAAGAGTACTCTAAACAGCACTTCAAAATAATGTTCATCTACAAACCTCTTCAGCCTTAAGTTGGGATCCTTGTGAGAGTAAAGCACTGGGGGGTGAAACTCCTGTACTATGAGAAAATGGTTTCTGTTGAGGCTGATGCTTATCAGGCTTTACTGCAGTAGGTTCTTTAACAGATGCAAAAGGCCGATTATTTGTATGAGCTCTGCTGCTTATATCATCATCTACTAACCAGCCTCCAAGTGGCAGTGTTAAAGATGGAGATGCTTGTGGGGGTGTCTTTGACATAAGCAGGGGTTCAACTGAAGTTTGACCTCTTATATCTGGACCATGTCTTATACTTAGTAGTCCTTTTCTCACGTCATGATCACGATCAATAGAGTTGACATCATGCCTGATCGGAGGTCCAAGCAAACCAGGTTCTGGGACAAGGATGGGAAAGGTACCATGAAAAGACAGCATATATTTCACAGCCAGAATATAAATCCTAACAACATAAGATGTTCCATACTCAGAGACGGAATCGGTAGTCTTGAAGATCCAGGGCCAGTGAAATTTGAATTACTACTAGCAGTTGGGTGAGATGTGTCATGTCTGAACTCAACATTGTTTACCAAGGGTCGAGGGACTCCATCGCCATAAAACTTATCACCCTGAAAAAAGTAACAAAAGTACAAAAACACAGGACAATTATAGTAGTTTATACAAATGTTCCATGCACATAAAAAGTACTATGGGCTCAAAAACTCATCAAATGCAGAAAATAAGAAATCCCCCCCAATGATTTGCTAGAAAGTTTCAAACAAGCTGTAACAGAAACCAGAAGAAAAAAAAATACAATGATTCAAAATCATTGAAACTTACAGGTTGGCTTAACCTTCGTTCAACTTCTGCACCATTCATTCCCTCATTGAGAGGGGCATTGGCATTACCATTTGGCACATCCTGCCCATCCAGTGAACTTGTTAATATTCGACCAACCGATAAACAAGCAATTGAAAACAGAAAAATGATGCAACATGATCATACATGGCTAATTATATTTACTGAAAAATCAGATATGTTCCAAAATCCAAATTTTCAATTCAATACCTCAGACATCAAGTAGTTGCTCACATCCGGAGGGTGAGGTAAACTTACAACATCATCTTCAAAGAAGATTTCAGCAATTCTTTGTAATAGACTCTCATCAAACTCTCTGAGCAGAAGGCATAATAAATTAAAACCCCAAGGGGAAGAATGTTTGAGCTTATAAAAATCTTGAGCAGTTGAGCATATAACTTACTTAAAAAAACAACCTCTGACATTGCATGCAACATTTCTTGCTACACATAGGACTGGAACAGCATTGGTAGTCTAATAAAGAAATACAGAAATTATTGAAACATTTATAATGAACACTAATGTATACTATCTATACTGTTATATAGAGCTGCTGGCTCACCACAGCTGCTTCTTTTGGTCACATACTCACATTTTAGTTCCTACTTTTCCCCAATCACTATATAACTCCTCCACTAACTTCTGAAATAAAAACCCTATCACCTTTCTACTATACAACTGTTTTAAATTATTCACTACTTATTCGTTCCTCCTTGTCCACTAATAATACCTAAAAATAATTCACTCCGCTACTAACAATAACCCAGAATAAAAATGTGGAGTGATGGGCACAGTTGTGTTCATCAATAGTAAATATAAATCAGTACCTCTGCTTGAGGAGCATAATAAGGAGTAAAGGCCGGAACCACATGAACCCTAGGCTGGTCCTTGTCTTCCCAAACCTTTGATCGATCATCAATCACCATTGCCATTTTTGGATGGCATATGCCATCTTGGAAAACATTTAACAAGGATTTTCGGGAGCCTGCAAATAACGCCAAAGTGACACAAACAACAATAGCAAGAAATTAACGACCATAAGAAAGAAAAAGAAATGACAATAAAGCAAAGTAGCTAGAACAAACAACTTGTATTCACCTCGATGTTGTTACAGAACCAGCAAGATCCCATAAAAATTAATACTTACGAATTCGATAACATTACAAATTAAGTTCCGCTTCAAAAAAATGTGAAAAACTTTATTATGTTCATGTTAAGATATAAAAGCATTCATTTGTCTTTACCCAACCGTTTAAGCTTTCGGGAGGATGGTTCATGACAGTTTAAAGGTGACAAGCATCAAAGAAGGTACAAGCACTTATAGAGCAACAGGAACAATACCTGATTTGACACAAACCACACGATCAAGAATTTGATTTGAACCTATAAGATGGGCCTCTGGGTCAAGAAGCCTCCACATTTCCAAAGCATAATCCCTTTCAGCCATTGTACAAACATATACTTCAAACCTCTTGCGTCCTTTTGCAGTTAAATAGCATCTCAAATCCTCCCATGCAGGGCGTAACCTCACTAGTACACTAGTATCACGAACCTATGTGAAGAAACAAGGAGTGAGACTCAAAACTAATATGTATCAAAAGACTTCCAACAACAACTACACCAATTAGGCGCAACCACATTATCCAAAACAGGAGCTAAATACCTATATCCCAGACATTCATCCCAAACAAATCATGTAATTTTATAAGTATGACCCAATCCATTTGATTGTATGCTGGCCTAACCCTACGAATAGAAGTGTGGATGTGTGACCCTATGTGTAGAAGTGTTGATGTGTGAACCAGACAAACACAATGTGAGTGAGGACAGAACCAGTCAATCTAACTCAAAAATGTCTAATTATCCTTAAAAATATGAGTCTTGCTAACAATCAACACAGATAATTCAACTCCTCGACCGGGCTCTACTTCCATTTTTCATAGATATGCATCTTCAATTCCTAAACATCCAAGAACCCTCATAAATCAACAAAGGACGTGTGAAACTTTATCTCCTCACAAAGCTATACCAATTTGCAAAAGCCCAAACTTATAGCCCTATGCTCATTAGTTAGCATTGCCCATCTACCACTCACCCTAAGCCAAGAACCATCAACCACAAAGTACAAGCACAACAAGTTAATTAACGCCTTAAAAAAAAAAAATCCAAAAACGCATAGATTGATTTCAGGGTAAGCTTTATAAACCTCAGGGTTGATGCGAGTGAGGACAATGTTCTTCTCAGGCAGCCTCACAACGGGGCGAACAACTTTCTCGTGGCTACCGGACAAGGGAGGCACCTCCTCCATCTGCACCTTGTAAACCTTCCCGTTATCAACCACGTTGTCGTTCTCGGCATACTGCTTCAGCAGCAACCGGTCCTCAAGGTACCGCTTGAGCTCGCCGGACATCCCCTGCACCCTCAGGGGATCGGTCTCGCGCGACAGCCAGCCACGAATTGCATCGATCCTGTCCTCGAACGACTTCATCGTGTTGGCCACTATGAGAGTCTCGTCCAAGTCAAACACGATGGCGAGGCACCTCATGTTCAGCATCCCGAGGCACTCATTGTACAAACCCTTCGGCGCAGCGTAACACCAGAAGCACGGGAACTTCTTCCTCTTGCTTGGCATCGCTACCAGGTGAATCTCCTCCTCCCCTACCACCACCACCGCAGTCTAAAATCACAATCAGCATAGAAAAAAACAAAGATCAAATCACAAGTAAACCCCCAAATTGAAATCCAACTACTTTAAGAAATCAGAATTTTCAAATTAAAAGTGACTCGTGAAGTTTTTGCGGCCGTTGTTAATGGACGCTATTTTCCTTTCAGTACCATCAATTCGTAGAAGCAACTGGCGTGGAGGTTGGTCAAGGGAGGTTGCTCGACGGGGAGTGAGGACTCGAGCTTGCAGCGAACGGAGAAAGCGGAAATGGTTTGGAGGACGGAGAGCGGAGGGCAACGCTCGCTCTTAGGTGACATGTGGCGGATTCGAATCTCGTCGTTCGGGAACCGGAAGTTCGGGAAAGTGGGCACTGAAACGACGTCGAGCTCGCCCAAACGCATCTCCGCGTTGTAGACATCGGTTCTGAACCCTAAACGACTCATTCTCCCCTCCGCACTCGACTCGGCCCGCTCACTGGAGTTGACGAGTTTCAGAAACGAAAAAAGACGACGACGGTAGAAAAAAACGGCAACAGCGAGGACGCGGGAATGCTCAGAAAATGAGTGGGTCGTTTAGAGTCATGAACGACATTTAACGGTGTCGTTTCTTCGCTTCCAATCGCGCGCGCGCTCACTCGCTCGCTCACTCTCTCTCACTCACACTATCAAAGTCTCGGAGATTTCTCTGCTTCTCTCTCCTGTTTCTCTCTCTTCTGAGCCTGCGAGTTTGAAACTATTACAACGCTTCGGTATTTATATAGGGAAAGTGGGGGTTCGATTGAACATGGAACGTTTGTGTAACGTGGAATTACCATCGCGCCCCTATCGTCTGCTCTAGGGAGATGCTAAGGATACGTAACGGTGAATCGGTGATGGATGATGAAACTTCTTTGGACACGTTGCTGTATCATCTACCGTTCGTGAAAGAAGCGACGAACCCATCAATGGTTTTTTATCACATTTAGCTGCAAGCAAGGAGAAATTCTTAATTACATCTAGTCAGGTGAATTATATTCATGGTTAATAATAAAATAATATTTTAGATAAAATTATAAGTTAATGATATATCGTATCGAAAAATATCATTATCTTGATGATTGGGCACATCTACATAACACTTTATGTATATCTAAGAATTTCGTCAAAATGTGTATAATTGGATTCATAATGTTAGGTCATATTAAAGTGACATGATGTAAAATCCTTGTTTCAATGAGACCTATTATTGCGTCTATTGCTTGAGAAATCCTTTTGTAGTTAAATATATTTTTAGTCTTTTATAAATTTTAAACTTTATTTTACCACTCATAAATATTTTTGCTAAAATTCATCCCTTATAAATTTTTTTATAAGGTTTTAATCTCTGTCATCATGTTAAATCGTTAACTGCTAATATGATAATTAACTTGGACACGTGGGGAAGCCGAGAGAGGGGAGAGGAGAGAAGTAGGTCATTATGTGGCCAGCACGGCAGCTCACAGTAAGTAGAGGAAGCAATGATTAGGTTAAGCGTGCCACGCATATAACACATCACTTGTTATGTGGTCAAATTAAATGTCACGCAGTTAATAGTTTAACATAATGTCAATAACTAAAACTTTACAAAAAAACATACGAGTGATGATTTTTAACAAATTTTTTTTATAAAAAATAAAATATAAAATTCAAATTTTGCGAAAGATTAAAAACATATTTAACTCATTATATAATTTTAAAATGTTAAGTTAGATACCTTTTAAATCTTACATCCACTTTAGCGGCCATTTTTGTTCAAAACCATAAGTTAAAACTTCAAAAAAATTTACAGAGCAGGTAGCAATAAAATTTTACCATATTATTTCTCCTCTTATTCTCTCAACCTACAACCATTTAAAACTTACAGCCCCTTCCTCTTTCCTTTCCCTCAGCCACCAACTACCCTTCATCTTCATACTTCTTCTCTCAACCACAACTCCTTCTCTCAATCTCCCTCAGACCACTTCATCGCCACCATTATCAGTACTGCACAGCCTCCATTGTGCATTGTCACTGCAATCTAGACTCTAGGTCTCTAAGGACTTTCATGTTCATTTGTTTCTGATGTGACCATGGGTCTGCAACATGGTTCATGTTATGTTCGTAACATTGCTAACAAATTTTGTTGTTGTAGACGTTGAAGATGCAAAGGTCTTTGCCATTAACGCTCAAGTTGTCTTCTCTATGCTCTTGAATTTTTTTTTCCATGAAAAAAATCTGTTTTTTTATTACAAAAATCTTTGTAAAGTTTTAATTTTCATGGATTGTTGTAGTTGTGGTTGTGAATGTTATGGATATAATTTTTTCCTAATTATTTTTTCTGGGTTTTTCTTATATTTCTTATATTTTCTTAATAAAATCCAATGTGGATGAATTTTTTGGGTAGTTCGTGTCTCGTTTCAGATCTGGTCATGGATCTCAATAAGATCCACAAAAGTTGTAGTTCATCCCTTTACATTTTGTTAGTTAAAAATCTCAAAGAATACAAGGAATTGTGAGCTATATTGGTGTCAGAGCGGTGAGGAAGATTGTCATTTAATTAGCCTATGTTCGTTTAGTGAGACAAGATAGAAATACCGAGACACGAAGACAAAATTCTTGTTTATTTACTAAGACAGGCACTGAAATTAGTATCTCAGGATAGAAATTTTCTGTATTTTTTGTACCTCAATTTTCCTAGGACACGGGAATAACATAGGGACAAGAATTAATCAATACTTTTCTTCCCATTTTACCCGTCATATTTTGTTTATGACAACCTTACCCTTAAATATAAATTCCTAAACCTAAATCCTAGATATCCTCACATGAAAACAGTTTTAAATGCATAACATGATAACATAATCCCTTAACTAATACTGATAGCATAACATAACTTAATATCTTTAAGTGTTTTATCTTAGAAAAATAAAGGTAAACTAAGATTTCATGCTTAGGAAAGTTCCCAAGTAAGAGAGGTGTGTCACAATGGACATAAGTACCAAGTCTTGTCCTTAGTCAAAACCTTTCCTTAACATAAGTCTTCTCCCACTAGAATCTCTCCTTAATCATGATCTTTTATTAAGGGTTTAACTAGACAATATGAATATCTATATCGCTTAATACTAATCATACACACACACCATGAATATATTTAATACGGTGAAATATGTGGTCTCAAGTGGTTCTAAAATAGTCCTATGATTTTATAAAAACATGCACAAATAAAATAATGCTAAAATAAAAAAAACTTTAAAAATAAATATACGGTCTAAAATAGACCGTGAAGAAAGTCACTCACCTGAAAATGGTTGATCGCTAAGGAGCACAAAGTTGGGAGCTCCTAACACCCTACGTGGAGGCACTACTTCCCACAAACGGAAGACGAGAGGGAGAAAAGAAATAAAAAAACAACTAGAGCAAAAAGTCTCATAAAAGTGTAACCACCTCTCAAGCTTTGGAGTGAATTACTAAGTCTAAACACTCACGCGAAGCCTTTATATATAAGGGGAAGAGGAGAAACCCTTGTATAGCGTTAATCGATGTGGGATTAATTTTCCAACGTGTTGCAGTGCACCCAACGCCACGCCGCTGTAGTGTGCCTAAGGCGCTGCAGCGCGCTGGCTTTCTTGTCTTGCATCTCGCACGAGACGTGCCCTTTTTTTTGGGTTGTGACATACTCTCACATTACTCTCAGCGTATGCTTGATGTCTTCTTCTTCTTTTCTGCTACAACTCCGTGAGTTGCTGTCCCGCCACTATTAGCGAAGCGACCTCACCCACGTACCATCACCTGGTTCTCTCCTCCCCCTCTCTCACCTTTGCCACATGGCCAAGTTAATTGTCACGTCAGCAGTTAATGACTTAAAATGATATATGGGACAAAACCTTACTTAAAAAATTATGAGAGATGATTTTTAGCAAAACATTTATAAGGGATAAAACACAAAATTCAAAATTTATGAGGGACTAAAAATACATTTAACCCAAAAATAAATATAAGTTAAAATGTTACAACTTAAAATGATAAATATGTAAAGAAGAAAACAAAAAACTTAAGAAAATAAATTAAAGTTAGGTTGGTAATATACTTCGTTTTAATGGGAATTGAACTTGGCCTGGGAGGAAGTATGCCGATTACATTTATCGCATTACCACATCAAGTAAATATGCCCTCCTCATCATTGTGATTTTCAACAAAACCAAGATAAATTTGAAGGGAAGTGTGTGATGACCCGTGTCTTTGGAAGAGTGCTACAACGACACAGGCGCAACAAAACGTTGCAGCACTCCCAGCACACTGTAGCAACAAGGAAGCAGGGAGGTGTTGCAACGACACGAAAAATTAAGAAAACCTAACCGCCTTCATCTTTCTTGGGGAGGAGGCTCTCCTTATCCTATAAATAGAGACCCCCAAGTGGAGCTACAGTTGCTAATTCCTTCCTAGTTCTTAAGGTCTTAGCCAGCGCTGAGACTTTTCTGCTCAAGTTTTTCTAGTGAGGATGCAACATCGTCACTTAGGGTATGTAGTTAGTATTTTTAGGGTGGCTTAAGGTAGTAGGCCCCGGAGTCACTACTTTGTTAGTGGTAACGTTGTGGCTGTTCACGACCCCTGTTGTGATGCCGTTTCGCCGTAGCGACACTAGTTCGCTACCGCGACACCTTGTAGTAGTAGTATTCTTTCATATATGGGTTTTTTAAATAGTGAGGTGTTTGTTGGTCAATCTAGGTGTCAACGCTATGCCGCTTGGAGCTCCCAATGTAATGATCCTCAGACATTGTCCTTTCCAAGTGAGTGAACGTCCTAGTGTGTCGATGGCGTGTCACATGGATCGTTTATTTATTTAGTTGTGTATATAATTATTTAATTAGTTTAGTTAATATATGTTCAGTGTTGATTGTATGTATAAGCTTAGGTAGAGACCTACATACTTAGTATGGCATGTCAGGATTTTGCCAAGCTTTCTGTAATTGGTAGTAACATAGGTTATACAAATATAAGGTAAATTTAGCATACAGGAGCTGTAGTTAGATCACCAAGATAATTAACATCATAATTAATATGCCATGTGAATCTTAGGATCACAGACTTAGGATTCCATAATGAAATTAGACTAGTTGTATAAGATCAGTACCTCGACACTAGTCCAGCATACTCGATAAGCCTTGTCCCTAGATTTAGCGTATCCACAAACTCAATTGCCCAACACAATCCCTACAGTCGAAAGGTAGTCCAACAATAGTAACCATCGTAAATACGCCAGCTTAGTTGACCATTCTAAGGCATAACAATAACCATTAGCAAACCCCAACTATTAGTCTGACACTATAGTACCCCTATTCCAAGGACATGACAGTTAACTTAGTCGGTATCTAGTAAACCATTAGTGGTCATCTAACAGCCCATAGCCAACCTTAACAAGGTGTTTAGTTAGCACAGTAGTACTTATCAGTACCCCCATTAGTTAGACAGTACGGAGGTAGCATCTAGTCGAGCATAGGCATCGTGAACCCGCGATAATTGTAGGGCAGTTAACCAGTTAAGTCATGGTCGTCAGTAGTTAACCAGAATAAAATAGGAAACACCTTAGTACCTGCTTTAGCCCCAATAGTTAGTTAGTACAGAAATAACCATTAGCCAATAATAGTCATAGGACAGTTAACCATCCAAGTTACATAGCATTTAGTTAATGCATCGTCCCAGTATAGTTAATGATCTGGAGGAAGTAGTAACCACACAGTTAGATAGTGTAACCATGATAGAATACTAAATTAGCATAGGTTTAGCCGTAGCATCAGAGGTCAAATTAGCAGTTGTCATAGTTAGTCAAGCTAGATCAACCAGTTAGTGACAACAAGATAGAGTCATCGTAGGAACCATCAATCAATATAATTATACTAAAATAGTCAGTTATAATAAGGTCATAGCTAGCGTAGCTGTACCAAATAATGGTAGTGATTAGAGTAGCCAATCCACATACAAGTAATTAAACTAGCATAAGGACCAGACTAGTTAGCCAACATTATTAGCCAAAAAAGTCAGCCCAGTCAACTAATACAATCATTTAGAGTAACCAGCAACCGTTCGTTAGCCGTCTGCCAGTCAGTGATAGGTGACGCAAGCTGTAGTCCTCAACCCTGTTAGGTTATTCAGTTATGGTCAGTGATAGGTGATACAAGTCATTATGGTCAGTGATAGGTGATACAAGTCATAGTCCTCAACTCCGTTAAGTTATTTATAATAGTTTAGATAAGTAAAAAAGCTTAGTAACAGAACTAGACCTAATAATTAATATAATAAGTAGTCCAGTATGACAAATAGATGTTAGGATAATAAATACAATGACATAGATAATCTCAGGTAGCCCAAAGCACACAACAGATCTAGTAACCCATACAACTAATAACTCAGATAAAATAGAGGATATATACCTTTATCAGT
This sequence comes from Nissolia schottii, assembly GCA_003254905.1. Taxonomy (NCBI): domain Eukaryota; kingdom Viridiplantae; phylum Streptophyta; class Magnoliopsida; order Fabales; family Fabaceae; genus Nissolia; species Nissolia schottii. The sequence goes on from QANU01009508.1 coordinate 36,338, forward strand.
GGTAAGTTAGGATCATGTCAGATAAATAAAACTCAAATAATTGCTCAAGTGGTTGTTCATGTATAATGTGTTGTGATTGTGACCCAATCTAGACTAGACGAGCAGGTTGTCCTAACACATCGTAAGACCCTACATCTATTTTCCTTGTAAGCATGAGTTCAGCGTATTTAGTGAGTCCCAGATATGGGTTCAACGCACCCACAGATTATCAATATATCTTATGGTTCAATGTTCCCAATACCGCAAGGATGTGTCTTGGCGAAGCAGGGTTGGACTCGTTTCTCCTTGACTGAGGTTGAGACTTCTCTCACCTCGACCCCTCAGTTGGAGGCTAACAGATTCAATATCAGTAGCCTGTGTGACATCCCAGTTCAGTTATTGGTGATCCATGTGACATTGTCATTTAACTAGACAAGTTGTCTAGATACACCGTAAAACCTCACATACAACTCAACAAACTCAGTGGCAATAATATTATCTACAACGTTTACAAATGTTGTATATTTATCATATTGTAATATTTCCATTTATTTTTAGCATGTTTTCAAATTGTATATGTCATGTTAGTACTCTATATGTATACATGTGATATTTAGTATTGCTTTATTATTGAACATGTTTCACTATGTGCTAAGTGAGTAGTACTGAGGTACTCACCACTAAGTAATGAACTCACCCCTTGTCTATTTGTTTCAGACATATGAGGCCCGTAGAGTTGATCCTTTAGTACAGTGGTAGTATCAGTCTCTGAGTCAATGATGATGCTTCACTTTGTAGGAGAGAATCAATGTGTTTGTTAATATTTGCTCCAGTGAGTCACAAG
>QANU01009508.1:44838-73429 GCA_003254905.1 Nissolia schottii
TTTTTGATCAAAATGCCATTTTTGCCCATAAAACCGATTTCCTTCAAAATTTTAGTTAACCACAATCCAATGGACTCAAGTCTTGACCCCAAGGTTTTTGATAGCTCTGAACCCATTTTTCATGATAATAAACCCAGATTTTTAGTCTAAATGCCCGAAGTTACAAAAATGACAATTTTGCCCTTTTATGCCCAAAACCCCATTTTTGCTCTATGTCACCTTTCCTCAAAACTCTTCCATGTGCAACACTAAAAATATTTTTCCACATACTCCAGCATTTATAAATCATATATTATCATCCTCAAATCACAAAACGGCACATGCATGCATCATCTACCAATTATCACAACATATGCTCATCAAGTCACATATACTCTTGCATGCAACATGCAAGCATGCATAGATCTCCAAGAAGATGATTAAATCATAACTTTACCCACAGAGTTTTGACAAATAATATATATTTACTTTCAAACAACAATCATACACATGCATGCACATCATCAAGCATAAGATTCATATTTTCACATAATCACACATTTAAGTATAGAACCACCAAGAGGTAATTTAGGCTAGATTTACCCACTTTTGAAGGTGAAGGTGTGTGGTGTGATGAGGGTGAAGTGAGGCTTCCCAAGGGTCCTTGAGAATTCCAAGCTTGGTGCTTTCCTTGCTTGCAAGTGAAGACTATGTGCTTTGCTTCTTGTGTTTCTTAGAGAAATCTTGGAGAAATGAAGATGAATGAGAGTGAATGAGAGAGTGCAGATTGCAACTCAGTTTTTTTGGGGGGAAAATAGTGAATGAAAGTGAAGTAGAGGATGAGGTGACTTGGAGCTAAGTATGCTTGGTCTTAGGCTTTGGGGACAAGGTGAGCTTACGTGTTTTGGTTGTTCTTCAAGAGCAAAGTGATAGAAATGAGAAATGCAAGAGAATGATAGTGGAAGAGGGGCTGTTGTTGTGTGTGTGTGTTCAGGTGAGAAGAAAGATTTAGAGGAGTTAGAAGAACTTAATCAAAGCTTAGTGTGTGTAATGATGGCTTTGAGGTTTTTCACCCAATGCATGTCCATTGTTTGCCTAAATGGATAAAAGTTCTCATGATGGTGGGGGTGGCAAGGCTGCAGCTGCAGCATGCACAGCCTGGGGGGATTTTTGGGGAAAATTTTTATTAAAAAGTGTTAAGAAAAATAGGTGTAATCATGCTACTTTTGAACAAGCCAATGCATGTTGTTTAAATGTGTTTTTTGGTAGTATTTGGGGGAGAATTTTGCTCCCAAATCTGAAGAGGGTGCAACACGTTTTTTGGGGGGAGTTTTTGCTCCTGGACTATGTGTGTTCACTCGTGTTTGATCGTTAACTATCCGATTACGCGTGTTCGCGCGTGCGAAAAATTAACGATCGATCTAAAAATTATCTAAACATAATTTAACATTAATCAAACACTAAAAATAAGAATTTGGGAGTTATATAGGATATTCCAAATTTTCCCTGGTAAAAAGTGTACTTTTACGGGTACTGTCAGTACGCGCTTAAATTTCCGGTAACAACCGAAAATTAGTACAAAAATCACAAAAAAATAAAATCACATTCTTCGAACAATTCTAATAACCAATTTAATTTTTACCTAAGGCACTCGCATTTTTTAGGTTTATCAAATTTATTTTACGAGTGCATTCCATACCCGTTAAATTCTGACGGCGACCGAGAATCGGCGCGATTCTTGCGAAATTTCTCGGGATTACGAGGCCGTCACTTTGACTAATATTTTTAGAAAAATAATTTTTTAGAAATTTTCAATCAAAATAACTGGCTTGTGATTTATTAATTAGGCGAAATTCTTCTTAAGGAAAAACGGGATGTTACATCAACCACCTCAACTATATAGTAACCCATACCCCAGGTATGAAAGGGCATCCAATTATCATTTATTATACTCCTTAAACCCTTGCTTACTTGAGCGTTGGAGTGTTTGCAACGTGAGTCCAGAGATCGTGCCAGAGCCTTCGTCAGATCCCAGAGCTCCAGGATCCAGAGAGTGGACCGAGGTGCATACTTTGGAACATCGACGATGTCTGGGGGATATCCGAGAAAGGAGAAATCCTATTCCTGTACCTCTCATCATCCGCGGAGACTATCGCGTCGCCCCTTGTGAAAGATAAGGGCCAAATACAACACCCGGTGTATTTCACCAGCAAGGTCCTCCACGGAACCGAAATCAATTACCAGAAGCTGGAGAAGTTAGCCTTCACCTTTCTTCACTCGGCCAGGCGACTCCGCCCATACTTCCAAGCACACACCATCGTTGTCAGGACCGACCAGCCGATAAGACAGGTACTCCAAAAACCAAATCTAGCAGTACAAATGCTGACTTGGGCGGTTGAACTCTCCGAGTTCGACATCCGTTATGAACCCCGAGTAGCTATCAAAGGCCAGGCCATAACAGACTTTATTGCAGAGTTTACAGGTGAAGCAAATTCCGCGGAACCTAACAAATGGACATTATATGTCGACGGAGCATCCAATGCACGCAACAGCGGAGCAGGCATTCTCCTCAAAGGCCCCAATGTCTTGCAACTCGAAATGGCAGTGAAATTCGAGTTTAAAACCTCAAATAACCAGGCAGAGTATGAAGCATTGGTTGCAAGTCTTAACCTGGCCAAAGACATCGGCGCGACGAACCTGGTGATATGCAGCGACTCACAGATTGTGGTTACCCAGGTTAAAGGTGAATATCAGGCCAAGGACCCTAATCTACAACAATATTTGTCCTTGGTCACAAGGATGCTATCATCATTCAGCAACCACGATATCAAACATCTACCGCGAAAGAACAACGAACGAGCAGATACATTCTCCAAATTAGCAAGCACCTGCCCTGGAGGAAAGAACAAAATGTTAATCCAAGAAACCCTCCATCACCCCTCGGTCTCAACCGGGGTGAACCACATCGAGGCAACCACCAATACCCCTTGTTGGACCCAGCCAATCCGAAAAGTCATCCGCGGAGACCCACTAGACCCTACCCTGATCGGCGACCAGCTATATCGAAGATCAGTCTCCCAACCTCTCCTAAAATGCGTAGGATCACAACGGACAACATACGTCCTCGAAGAAGTACACGAAGGATCGTGCGGAAACCACATGGGTGGAACAGCATTGGCCTTGAAGATACTCCGCGCAAGGTTCTATTGGCCTACACTCCAAAAAGACTCCACGGAGTATGTTAAGAAATGTAGAAGGTGCCAGGAACACGTTTACTTCCACATCGCACCCCCCTCGGAGCTGACAACCTTAGTGGCCTCTTGGCCATTCCAAAAATGGGGTATCGACAACCTCGGACCATTCCCACCGGCCACGAGGCATAGGAAGTTCCTCATTGCCGTCGCAGACTACTTCACTAAATGGATCGAAGCAGAACCCTTAGCCTCAATCACTTCAGTTCAATGCTGAAGATTCGTATGGAACAATATTCTCACAAGGTTTGGCATCCCGGAGACCATAGTTTCCGATAATGGAACGCAATTCACGGACATAAAATTCACAACCTTTCTGCAAGGCTTTAAAATTAAACAGAGATTTTCATCCGTGGAAAACCCCCAGACCAATGGACAGGCGGAAGCCGCGAACAAGGTCATTCTGAGAGGACTGAAGAAGAGGCTCGACGACGCAAAAGGGCTTTGGGTGGACGAGCTGGGAAGCGTATTGTGGACCTACCATACAACCCCTCACTCAACCACTTCCCACACCCCATTCCGCCTAGCTTACAGCAGCGAAGTTATGATCCCAGTCAAAATTGGCAAAGGAAGCCGATGAGTACAAGTTTCATCCGCAGAAGTAAACAACCAACTAAGGGGAGAACAAATTGACCTCATCGAAGAACAAAGAGAAGAAGGCCGCATACAAGAAGCAGCTGTCAAGTCAAAGGTCTCACAAAGATACAACGCAAAGGTCATCCCACGGACTTTCAAATCAGGAAACACCGTAATGAGGCGAGCGGACATCGGTACGAGAACAACAGGGCAAGGAAAACCCCACCCAAATTGGGAAGGCCCATACATCATAACAGAGAGCCTTAACCACGGAGAATACAAATTATCGGTACTCGACGGAAGAGAAATACCATGGACATGGAACGCCACAAACCTCCGCGCATTTTACTATTAAATTTTTTAGCATCAACAGAATCTGTACCATCAGGCTACATAGCCTTCATTGAATACAAATTTCGTCCACAGCATTCTCATCCAACAACATATTCTCACTTAACCATGGTCTTAACCATTGCATATACAAGTATACCGCGAAACAAAATTCACGTTCAAACAGGGTCTTAACCATTACATAAATGAAAGTACCGCGGAAAGAATTCACGCTTAGCCATGGTCTTAACCATCGCATAAATAAAAGTACCGTGGAAAGAATTCACGCTTAACCATGTTCTTAACCGTTGCATAAATAAAAATACCACGGATCGAATTCGAGCTGAAACATAACTCTCGCCAAAGCAAAATATAAAACCAGAACAGAATCAATACGCACAAGCAATCAATAGTAAACAACACCAAAGTTCAAAATATTCATTAATACCACAGGAGAAAGTTCTATACAAGACCTACAAAAAGAAAAATTACATCTAAGGCTTGGTGATCTTCTTAATCTCCCCAGCCTCCTCATCAAAATATTTCTCCGCGGAAACCGCGCTCCAATCAATGTCTGGCGCAATATGCTTAACCTGACCCATCACACACTAAAAAGTAGAACCAACAACTTCCTTGGAGAGCCTCACGCACGAATCAAATTCCTGTTGCAGAACCTCGCACTACACAGCACAGTCAATACACTCATTTCGCGCACTCGCAACTTCCTGACGCACCTCCTCCAAAGCCTCGACATTTTTTATAGTCTCAGCCTGGACTTTGGCCAGCAACCGAGCTCTCTCTTTAGCAAGCGCGGACCGCTCCGCGACCAGCGCCCCGTTTCGCTCCACCAGTGCCGCGTTTTGCTCCGCAGCCGTTTCAAATGCCCTCGCCCTCTCCTCGGAAACTACGAGTTGAGCCTTCAGCTTCTTGTTCTCGTCCTCTGCGTGCATAACTTCCACGCGCAAAGTCTCCACCTCCTCAGGGTTGGCGAAGTGCTCAGAAGCATGAGCCAGCAAACCCGAGGCCTTCCCCAAGAGCCGGAAGGTCTGCGATATGGCATCACTGGCAGAAACCCCCTCCAGTTGCTGACGGGCCTCGCCATACTGGTAGCTCCGCTTCGCGATACGCGGAAAGTTGACGTCCTTTGGGTACGCCCTAGCAAGCGCGCTCGCTACCCTTTCAGCTTGGCCTTGTGAAATGGCACCCCTAAGGCGCTTTCGTGGAGGGGGCAAGGAGACCGCTCATCAATGTCCCGCGGAACATACTACACAGAGGGAGACGGCGCCGCGACCCGCACAGCAGAATGCGTAGGCGAGGGAACCGGAGATGGAACCGGAGACAGAGACCGTTGGGCCTGCTCCGCGGCTGCTCTCTGCTTGGCCAGATCTCGATTGGTAGTGATAGTCAGCAGCTTGTTCAGCTCCGTTAGCTTGTTCATTGCTTCAGGCATTCCGCGGAGCCTCGAACCTGCACAACATCAGCAAAACAAATAAAAAAAACTTCAGAAAATGAAATAGGCAAAGCAACAACCTAGAGAAGACTCCACGTCCAAACCCTCAGCGATCTCCCTCACGTTTAGGGGGCCCCCCACCAGACAAAGCCAGAAAAAACTCCCTTTGTACCAACTCCTCCACGGACATATTTTTCGGGCGGTGATTGTGGACGTTGCACTTCCAGTAACAGGATATCTCCACCACGGTGTCCCGATCACCCTCCCAGAAAGCCGTTCTCCCCGAAGCTGAGAAGACCTTGAAGTATTTCCACTTAAACTCTTGGTAGCATTCCTCCCACTGGGTGAAGACCTTCATCCCCGTGTAACCCTTGAAAGTGTGCCAACTGTGATACCGGAACTGTGTCCTCGGAATCACCGTACTTTTGGTATTTATTAGCGATTACAAGCTAAGAAAGGTTTTGGGGAACGACACGATTCCGAACGTGCCGCACACCGCTTGGAACCCGCGGAGGAGCAGCCCAACCATTTGGATGGAGCTGCGTGAGGCTAAAGGCACACAACTTCATTACTTCCCGCTCAAAGGGGGTAAAAGGAAGCCTAACCCCCAAACGTGTAAACAACACCTCATACGTCCACAAAAAGTGTGGAGTATCGGTGTGCCTCAGCATACACACCCTCTCGTCCTCAGAAGCCACATCTATGCTATACTCATGATCTTCTACCCCCTCTTCCGTCAACACCAGTGCCTCCCGGAGGTGCTCCACATGCTCGTGACCAAACACGGAAGGAATGACAAAAGCTTCCGGATCTATCTACCCGTACGACGTTCTCTCATGGGAATCCCTCAACGGGCGCACACTTTTCAACCCCTGATAGTTCTTCCTCCCCATCACAAAAATTACTGAAAAACTGAAAAATGGTAGGGAAACAAAATCTCCGTAAACAATATTCCTAAAAGCAAAACCCGCAACCAGGACCCAACCACAACTGCATGAGAGTAACCCAATAACAACAGAAGAATAACCCAACCGTAACAAAACAGAAATCGAACCACAGGAACAAAGGCGCAAATGCAACGAAGAAGAGAGGGATAAAGGAACAAAAATACTCACAAGATTGAAGAAGAAGACGAAGGCAGAAAGAGAAGCCCTCCACAAGAAGCAAACCCTCAAGATGAATCGCCTCAGGAGAAGAAACAACACCTCAGAGTAAAGGCAGGAAAATGGGAAAATGTTTCGATACAAAGAGTAAGGAGAGAGTAGCAAAATGGTTAAGGAAAGATCTTATGCAAGAAATGATAGGAAAAAGGCTGTGAAACGGTTGGGGTGCCCTCGCATACGAAGCGGTTTCAAAAAGCAAATTCAAAAACCGTACCAGAACATTAATGGGGCGGGAAAAACGAGGCATTTTCCCTCTAAATGCATCATTACATCCCTGCCTCGAGTAACCATCAGCCGCATCCTCGCCAAGTGTCTACAATCAACGGCACCACAATCTCCCACGATCAAGAGCACGTCTCATCAAGGATCCCCAAACGTCACGTCTTCGATAAAAGAACCCTGAGTCACAGCAACCCATTACCTCCACGGACAACACTACACGGCAAAACATCACACTCCGCGCGCATGGCAGTGAGCATACATTCACTCACTCCGCAGAGATTAGAACAAAGAACGCGAGACCGACATCTACAACTCAGACCCATGTTTCACTCCGTGCTCCGAGCTGGGGGGCTCCTGTTAGGGACTGGGCCATAAAAGCCCATCCTAGCAACCCCGCGATCCAAGCCCAATGCTCCGCGGACCCCATTACTCGACCGACCCAATCACATCCCAAGTCGGATCCGAGAATCCCTCTTCCCACATTCTCGAAACTCAACGGCCCTAAGATCTTCTCGTCCTCCTTGCTCGGGATAAACCACAACGAGATACTCTTGTCCTACCTGCTCGGGCTCGACGGTTCTGAGACCCTCGGCCATTCCACAATACGCGGGGTCGAGATATTCTCCCACCGTGACACGCGGAAGAACCTCAACCACCTCAACTATATACGTACCCATACACCAGGTATGAAAGGGCATCCAATTATCATTTATTATACTCCTTAAACCCTTGCTTACTTGAGTGTTGGAGTATTTGCAGGTACCCACTACAATGCGAGTCCAGAGATCGTGCCAGAGCCTTTGTCAGATCCCAGAGCTCTAAGATCCAGAGAGTGGACCGAGGTGCATACTTCAGAACAGAAAACATTAACAAGGTGCTTAATTAGATTATATACATGCTCATGATATATGGCCTTTCTTCCTAGGTTTCGTTTTCCCCTTGCAATCACATAGAGCTCCCAAGTTATCCTAACAACTAAAACAAACAATAAATAAATACGAGTGTGCCTTGAGGTTCCGGGTTATATTATACATCCTACATTATATCCCATCAAACATCCCATAAATATGAACACAAGCATATCATTTACCTACTTTTCCCAACATCATCAGCATATATAAACAGTTATCTAGGGAGCATCTCCGTCACGAAATCGTTACCACTAAAGCTCGTCGAGGTTACATGTGGCGGCTTCCCCGACTTTTTGTCTCTGAACGCTTGAGAAGATGATGTCTCATCCATACAACTGCCCGACTTTCCAGAACTGTGCCATCTGTATATTCCAGGTTCAGTCAATGCCTTCTCATAAAGATGAACTTGCTTCGAAAGCATTTCCAAAACTTGCTTCATGGTAGGTCTATGCTGAGGAGAAGCTTGGGTGCAAAATAGAGCGACCTTGATGTACCGAAGCACCTCGGCCTCGTCGTATTCCGCTAGTGCTGGGTCAACAATGTCCAGAAGCCTGTTTTCTTCTCTCAGCTTCCAAGCCTGCACAAACGAATGCCATGTCAGGAGAAGCAAATATATCGCAACTTCTCTGGTCAACAATACAGATAGATAGTCTTCTTTATAATAGTCATTGTGATACTTGAATTAAGACACTCTAAAGTGAGATTTCTTGAAAAGTTAAAAAGTGAGAGGTTGTTCACCCTTAATCAATATATATATAATATTGCGTGTGAGTCTCACCAAATGATCTAATGGTGAATATTCTCTCACTGTACACAATTCAAATCTATAATATTTTCTTATCGTTTACTAATTAGACATTAGATTCTAACATATTCATGCAGAACCATTTAATTAACTCCATTCAATTCGATTGTAAGGTACATTGAAAATCTGAAAGCTCAAGGAATCAACTCTCATGCATCAAATAACATTCTAAAAGAGGTTCCATCATGCAGGAGAAGCTTCAAATTTCAACATCACGATGAGACTAGATGTCCAATATAAGGTCAGGAAAGCAAGAGACCCTAGTTAAGCTAATTCAGCCAATTTATGTTCATTATGGGTGTGTTTGGACAAGTTACTTAAAAAGGTGCTTTTAAGGGGAAAAAGCAGAAGCAGTTCTCCATATGTTTCCTCTCAATCTGCTTCTTTAAAAGAAAAAGCAGAAAAATGATTATTCCAAATTATTTTATTTTAGTTTATTTATCCAAACAGGTTACATAAACTACAGAAGTACGTTTTTTTTATTTTTATTATTATTGAAAGAAGGCACTTTTCTTGTAAAAAAGAAAAGCACAAACAAATGTACCCTATGACTTATATATGTCCCCACATCTTAGGCATTTTAATAAGCTAAGATCGAAGCAAGTAGCAAGTATCAAATCAATATAGTTAACAACCAAGAGGCCAGAAACATACCCATTCTACCAGAACCAAAAGATTATCTCCAAATGCAGCTTTGCTACTACTTTTACCACTGATTATTTCAAGCATGAGAACCCCAAAACTGTATACATCTGCCTTCTTTGTAAGTTGTCCAAGAAGCGCATATTCTGGTGCAAGATATCCCCTGCACAGACCAGAAAAGGTAAACTTGGTTTATATGTTAAAGCAAATCTCATACAAAGAACTAAGGATGTAAGAACTAGGGATGTATCTATACTAATAAAATGTCAGAGAAGGATCCAACGTATTTGGTATTCACATCGCACCATGCTAATTCAACCCAAAAAACATAGGAGATTATGTACAGTTATTTTTAGTTTTCCTTTTGGTACAGAACAGCTTTATTCAAGTTTTAATCGTCTTTTGTATTGACATTTTATTTTTATCTTACTTTTGCTCAATTATTACATCTCATTTATATTATTCTATGTTATTATCATTAAATAAATAATAGAAAGTACCTGACATTCTTTTGTAATGTTTCAAAATTAACATGAAATGAGTTCAATATTTATAAACTGAGATATTGAAACTTGAAGCATATTACTACACTAGACAAGACTAAAGTCTAATAGTGATTTCAGTATGTCACAATAATGAAAGAAACAAGAGTGCCAAGTCAAGAAGTTCAATGGTCTTCTTATTGTCCAGAAGGATTCATAAGAAACTGCTAAACTTATCACCACTTTTATTTTCTTCCTATAAAATTGTCTTAAGATGATTGATGGATTTCAAATTAGTTTACAAAAAAGAATTATAAAAAGATTAAACTAATTTTTAAACAATAATCAAAAGGAAAAATCATGGCACCAGTCACACAATGCACTACTATTAATGTAAAATATGATCTGTGCTTACACGGTTCCTGCCACTCGGGTACTAACATGAGTGACATTATCAGGAAAAAGTTTTGCAAGACCAAAATCCCCAATTTTTGGATCAAAGTTCCCATCCAGCAGTATGTTGCTGGCCTTGATATCTCTGTGAACAATGTTTGGTTGAGCCTCTTCATGAAGGAATATAAGACCAGAAGCTGTACCACGGCAAACTGCAGCCCTCTTTGGCCAATCCAAAGCAACATATTTACTCTTGGAACCTGTAAAAGTTTTCTATCTGCATTAGCATCAACCAACTCATGAATAACCTTTCAATTCATTGAGCTATAAGCTTATCCGACCCTTGACTCTACGCATAGCCCCAACCAGATGAAGTAGCTACACCATAAAGCATCAAAACTCCCTCCACTCCCCCAAGTTCTTTAAGGTAGTGTTTGTTTTCTGTCCCAGGACAAATGAGACAAAGACATTGGGGACAGACACATGTTTGAAAAAGGGGACAAATAAAAAAAACCTCAAAATTGTTTTTGTCTGGACACAATTTTTAAATTAATTTTTGTACTTCAAAAAAGGAGTGACATGAGAGACATGTCTCTACTATCCCACTGTCTCCATCTCCCAAGACAGGAACTAGACGCTACCTAATATACAGTCTGCCCCAGTATTCAATAGCAGCCTAGACAAGGAAAATTGGCATAGGGAGTCTTGATGAAGCAGAGAGTTTTTACATTAGGGAGCATCAGAAGTCCCAAAAGATAATGGGGACAAATGTTTTCAAAAATGGACAAAGGTTGAGTAGCCGTGAAACTCAGATAAGACTCACATATAAATACATTTATAAACTGTTCTGATATTTACCAAGCAAAGTACTCGCAAGGCTATTGTTCTCCAGAAATTCATACACCAATATTCGGTGACTACCCTCAACACAGCAGCCAACTAGTTCCACAAGATTTGGATGCCGTATATTTGATATCACATCAATTTCAGTCATAAATTCATGGGTTCCTTGTTTAGACTCCACAGAAAGAGACTTGATAGCAACTTGAGTACCATCTCTTAAAACTCCCTGCAAATATCAATGACAAAGCAGCAAAGAAGTTTACTCGGATTGAAAAGGGAAAAAAGGTTGCGATCAAGGTAAAATGAAAGCACGGTCATCACTTTCACCTTGTAGACAACTCCGTAACCTCCTCCGCCAATTTTGCTTGAAGGATGAAAATCTCCGGTTGCTGATCTCAACGAGTTAAGGCTAAATTGTCTAGTCACAATCACTGTTGATCACAAAGACATAAATCTTAGACAAATAAATCACAGAATGCAAAAGTTTTCAGATAGGAAACACCTAGATAAAAATTCTATGATGCAGTCTTAGGAAGATAATGTCCAACTCAAGGATGTCTCACTAGATCCAGACAAGCTTCTACTGAAATAGAGATACATGCACGTTCTGTTCACATGATTTTCAGTTTTCGATACATGGTAGGGAGTCAATAAAATACTCACACAATCAAGAAATATTGTAACCACACCATGGGAAGCAGTAAGCAACCCTGCTAGGCTTATTCAATAGTAATTAGTAAAGAATCAATATTTGTATTATTTTATTAATTAACCTTTAAAATTGGATATCTAGATGCAAGTTCAGGAGATATAAATGACCTTAGATTTGACCTGCAAATAATTATTCACAGTCGCGGACAAATCTTGGCATTGAAAATTTGGTTCAATCAAATACGTGTGGTCATGCCCTGACATTTAGACTGTATGAGAGTGAGAATAAAACAGAGAAGAACTGTACTCGTATAACACTGCTAATAATCGAGGCCACACCATACTTTAAATTAAAGCTTAGTTTTAACTCTCAAGTCTCAACACTGTAAGCAAGCACAATACTAAAAACGATTAAGCTTTCTTTTCTCTCTTTCTAGGGAAGCTAATCAAATTATATACAAGTTGCTGGATCTAACTTAATTTTTTGACAGCTAGAGAAGTTAATTCCCTGCAACATCCGACCTTCCAGAACCTGCAACAATTCTATATGATATTTTGTCACTAGGCTCTGAATCGTGCGGTTTGATAAAGAGAGATTATAAAAATTATGTCCCGTTATTGTTGTCTTGTAGCCAGAAAAAGTACATAAAGGTATAAGAGAGAAGGGTGAAGAGATGGGACTAAATCATGAAAATCACTACTAAGGTCTATACAAACTGTTCACGTTAACATAGTCAATTGATCAATGATGGAAATTTAAAATCCAAAATAAACTGATGTACCTTGTTCCTGTGGCTGCTCAGCAGGATCATCCCTCCCTCCACACCAATTGAAGGCACCGAAGCAGTTGCCAATCATGGCTGTGGCCCCAGCTTCCAGTGTCCTATGCTGCTGCTGCTACCATTAGACCTCCTAACTGCATTTCCTCCTCGAATTCATTACTCATGCCAACCACCAATGACGGTGAAAACATCAATTGAGTTGGAAACTTTACCCACTGTAAACACGGGTGAAAAAAAGGAGCACGGGTTGTTTTTGTTTTTTACGGCATGGTTTGGATCACTGCTTGTACCCAAAAATTCTAACCTGAGCCTTGGAACGTTTGGGAGGGTAAAAAGATTGAGAAGCTAATGAAGTTTTTACTCTCAGGATGGCCACCGAACCCTCGAGAGACAGGATCAGTATTGCAGGGGTAGAAGCGTGTGAATCCATATAAGCCTCAGAAAATGAAGAGAGAACGAATTGGAGGGGGTCAAAGAAGCTATTAAGAGAAAGGATGGACAGCAAAGATCAAGAGTGGTGGAAGGTTAACTCTGAAAGTGACATATTGTTTTATTTTTTACTTCCTACTTTCGTTTGCGTTACAAAATGAGTAATTGAATATAGGAAACGGTCCTGGGGTGATAGAGACATGGAGACAGAACAGTCAATGGCATAGTACTCTAATAGACTTGAGTAATAGAGTTCACAGCTAAGATAGTGAGAGTAAAGAGAAGGTATGCTTTCTTAGTGTCTTAAACATGGTTAATTAGGGATGTTGTACTATGGGTTTTCACTACTTTGTGACTGTCACCGGGATAGGTTTATGATTCTAGGACTTCTAGCCTCTAGGGCTCAAGACACGTGTCACAATGCTAACCACAAAAAGTAGGTGAACTACAATGTATGGGAAATTATAAAAGAGTCACACTCAAGAGAGGCTTTCATGATAACCGAACAGGATGTACATCCAAAATGGCTACCACTACGCAACCTCTTTCATATCCTAAGGTACACTGAGACCCGGGTATCGGGCTCCTATCATAATGTGGGTGATCGTTGTGTAAGTATAGTGTGTGAAGAGAACATACAAACCTGAGATCCTACAACTATCCATAGAACCTTCCTGCGAGACAGACAACATATATAAAAGCAAGTCATCTACCCTAGGATTTTGCAAATTAAACATGAAATATGAAGCAGAAAAGAAATAAAACTATGCACAACAGTTACATACCTTTGCCAATAAAAATGAATACAAAGGTTATAACAGTTTGCACAATTAACTATTTAGGTCTGACTCTTTAAGTATCCCCAGTGGAGTCATCATCTGTCACAACCGCAATTGCAAAGGGAAAATAACGAGGTTTTAAAAAAAAAAAAAAGATTCAATGGAGTTACCACCAATTTTATTTAAATTATGAAAAATTGGAAAACCTTTATTTAGAGAAACCTGGTCTAATTTGAGTTTGAATTTGGGAGTAGATTATGCATAGAAAATGGCAAAAACTTAATTTCATAGCACCCCGTAATACATCTGTATTAAAATGGCTACCTTAATTAATCGTACGAATTATTTATAACCTCTAAAAAATTATATATAAGAAATTTAGATAATCAAGATGTCTCAACTCAAATACTCTAAAAGAGAAGAGTTAACAAGTCGTCGCTACTCAATTAACATTTTTGTTATTAGAAAGTTATTCAAGCATTATTTTTATAACTAAAGGAGAAATTGATATAAAAGATAATTATTTATATGTGGAACAAAAATTATAAAAAATTAATTTTAACTTGACTTGCGCTCCTACGTATCCTCTGGTGCAATGAGGAACTCAAGCCAAGTAGTTCTTTCTTGAAAAATGTTTGTATGTTGATTAATTTTTTCTTTGAAAATAGTTTTTTATTTTTTTTATGAGTCTTAGAGCATCAAGATGCTCTAAGAACAAAGAGTTAATAAACCGTCACGACTTAATTAACACCTTAATTATTAGAAACTTAATCAATTATTTTTTTTGATAAAGAAGAAATTGATTTTAGAAAATAATTATTTAAATATGAACAAAAATTGTAAAATAAATAATAATTTTGGTTTGACTTGCACTCTTACGTATCCTCTAGTGCAATGAAGAACTCAAAGCCACATAGTTTTTAAATTGTAGAAAATATTTATGTATTGGTGTCTTTTAATTTATAAAATTGATTTTTCAATTCACGACAAAGAAATTTATGCCCTTGACCCTAAGTTTAAAAAAAAACTTAATTGAGTTTGTAAAAACACATATATAGTACCCATGCTTCATTATATATATATATATATANTGTTAAAAATAAAAAGAAAGCAATAAAGCCCAAGCTCCTAAAGTCCCCATGAGTAACCCAAATACACCCACACAAAAGGCCCAATGGATTCAGATCACAAGGAAAGAGAAAATAGGGAGGAAAAAAACAAACCAACAACAAATAACTCACCAACTCAGAAGCCCAAATAATTGTAAAAAATAGAAAAATAAAGAAAAAACCCACACTCACCCAAACTCCTAAACAAAAGTCAGAAAAAGAAACAAAAATAACAAAAACAAACTATAAAACATCGGAAAATTTTCCGAAATAAAATAAACAAAATACCCCATTCCTGTAATGAATTAATTGTAAAATTATTCCCAAAATGAACCATTTTTCTTATAAAAGGAGTCAATTTAAATCGACTCTTGTATAACTTGTATTTTATTTTTATTTTTTTAATTGGAAATCGATTTAAATCAACTTCTAATTTATTTTTTTTTCAAAAGAAAACAGAAGTTGATTTAAATCAACTTCTGTTGAAATTAATTTAAATCGACTTTTATGTACTATCTATAAATAGTAGTCAGTTTAAATCGACTCCTTCACAATTCAAACTCTCTATCTCTCTAAAAAAATCCCTTTCTCTCTCCAGAAATCTTGTGGGGGTTGAATTTTTGGTTCTTAGTGCAATGGAATGTGGAGATTTGATGCGTCTGAACGATGTCGACTACATCCAACCTCGAGTGAACATTCAAGTACGTAGATATTTTTACTATAATGTTTTTGTATTTCTATTCATGCTAATTTTGTAGAAATATTGAAAACTTTAGTGCCAGTGAAGTGTTTAATGAAATGCCTTCAATGTTAGGTTTATAGATTTATAGATAAAATGTTTGACAGATTGATAAAATGTTGTTATTGAATGAGTATTTTATTGAACTTGAATGTTAGATCTATAGAGTTATTGTAGATTGATAAGGTATATGTAAACTTTTTGGGTAGATTGCTAAGATAGAGTAGTTAATTGATTAATTTATGGATTTCACTATAAAAGAAACTAATTTTGCAGCATGTGTTGTCGTATTTTATAATTTTAATTCGAGTCACTTTTCACGAGCATAATTAGTCTGAATATCCCTTTTTTGTCATTGTGTAGCCTCGATTGTTGGAGACGAGACGATATGCAAATTTTCATGAGCCACATTCTCTGATGGAGCATGGACTGATGGCTGCCCGATTCTATGATGTTGCACGCATTATGCCAGCATTCAAATATGATAGGGGATTGATCAGTGCCTTGGTAGAGAGGTGGTGTCTTGGGACCCACATTTTCCGTCTAACTTTCGGAGAATGCACGGTCACACTACAGGACGTTGCAGTCATACTTGGCTTTCCCGTTAAAGGTCAGACTGTTACAAGCTGGACAGGAGATTGGGCGAATCACTTCGAGGGTAGGAGCCAATGGGCATTGGGTGAGGATCTGCTTAGAGAAAGTCCCCCACAACATGCCAGAAAGGGATCCACTGTCATGCTTAAGTGGGTCCAACGCATCTACCTTCATTTGATCGGGCAGGGGCAGGCAGACCCGTTGACTATTCTGCGATGCACCTAGGCATACATTCTTTTCATGCTTAGAGGGTTCCTTATATGCGAAAAATCAAGGAACCGAGTGCACCTAAAGTTTCTCCCTCTGCTTAAAGACGTAGACGAGGACATATAGTTGGCGGTCAACGGTCCTAGCGCAATTACATTGGGAGTTGTGCCACCCAACCAAATTCAATGTGACTAAGCTTGGAGGTTGTGCTAGTCTATTACACATATGAGCTTGGATGAGAATGCCCCAACTAGCCCGTTTGGGTGCACATATGACTTTCCCATTGGCTGTAGGGTACACACGATAAAAGTTTTAGCTGATAAATAATAATGTATTTGAATTATTGATTTGTAACATGAAATTATATATATATATATATATATATATACACACACACACATATATATATATAACATGGTTATCAAAATCGCGTGTTAACTCGTAAACTCGTACGAGTTTACGTTCCTAAGTAGTAAAATCGAGCTAACTCGCACGTAAACTCGTTTTTGGGTAAACTTGGGTAAACTCAGGTAAACTCGCATAAAATCGCAAGTTTACTACTGTTGAAAGCCTTTTGCACTCTCGTCGTTTTATATATCCTACTTACAGCTTTCAAATCCCAAAGGGATTCAATTGTAATATAGTCAGGTATAGTCGTATCCACAGGGAGTTGTGATAATAAAGCCGTTTTTGAGTTTTGTTAATTAAGCAAGATAGTTTGTTGTGAATTCTTGTTTGAAAGCAATTAAAATAAAATAAAGCGATAAAGTAAAAGCGAATGAAAAATAGATAAGAAAGCTTGATGGGACAGTTTTTATATATCCATTAACTCAATGCATACGAAATATCCAATTCTTGATTTTCTCGCCACCAGTTCTTATCTTACTCATCTCTTTCAAGCATGACAAGATTATGCAATTCTTGATATTAATTGTCACTTTTGCGCACGATTAATAACACGAATCGTAGTAGCTTCGGGTGTTAAAACAAATGATACATTGAACTCTCTTTCAAGCAGTTAACAAATATTGGATGAATCAATCTAGATCAAATTCAATAATGTTACTTTCGCACATAAATCTAAATCTAAAATCGAGTTATAGTTGGTCAGGCTAAAACAAGCATTAAGTTCAAGATCAAATCATGCAAAATCAAATCGAGTTATAGTTGGTCAGGCTAAAACAAGCATTAAGTTCAAGATCAAATCATGCAAAATCATGAAATTTAATAGCTTCACATATAAGAAAGTTAAGATGAATACATCCAAACCATAATACTCGTCAAAACCTAACAAATAAGAAGATTAGCTATCCATGGCCATGGAAGCTTTTCATCTTACAAGAAGACTCAAAGAAATCAAGATGACAGACGCTCACCATGACAAATTCTCACGCCGCCATGGTGAGCGTCGCTCGTGCTCCTTGGACGACTCCTTAGCTCTCCTAAGCTGTATGTATGAAGTGGGATGTGTATTGAATGATGGATTGGATGATTTTGAAATGAATGGGCTCCTGCCCTTTTATAGACAACATTCAGGCCGCTTAGCGGGGCGCTAAGAGAGGTTAGGTGGAGGCGGCTTTAGTCTTCTTTGGCGTCTGGCGACTCTGACGTTCAAGAATGGCGGTGGCGCTCAGTGGGCCTCTCAACGGGAATCTTGACTTGACATCAACTACAAAGTTGTAGATAGATTTTTTAGCTTTAATTAGCAATTTGAACCACCTCAATCCGATATCTGTAGCTCAAGTTATCGCAATTTTATTAACTGTTGCGCTGAGCGGGCTTCCATACTTTTCTTGCTTTGTTATCCCTTTGCTCTATGCTTTTTACCTATATGAGATTTTGACAAGAATTGCATCAACTTACACATACTGCATCCATTCCTCAAGACTTAATAAAATCATATAAAGTTAGGGAAATAATTGGTTTATAATTTCATCTAAAATAATCCATATAAGTGTCATTTAAGCCTATAGAAATACCAAAATATGACACTTATCAACTACCAAGTTCATGAGTTTACCAAATTGTGGGATTTTGTTTTAAGGACAAAGCAAGCAAAACAACGTCGTCATTTTGCACGTCTTTGAGTTTTTAGATTTAGGTTGTTTAGTGTTTCAGAGTTGCCATTCACAACTGCGCTTGCAATCGTGCTCTATCGTGCCATCATGCTCCGTTGTGCTCCTCCGTCATGCTCCGTCGCTAATCCATTGTATGTATTTCATCCTTTGCTTAGAGATTTTTCCTACCAAGGTGCGTGGCCTCTGCATTGTTATCTGTGCTTTAGTGTTTTGGATTTGAGACATCATCGTCACATACTCGCTTGTTGTGAAACTCAGTACTATGGGACTCGCTGGTATCTTCGATGTTTATGCTTTTGTGTGTGTCATCTCCTGGATATTTATGTTCTTAAAGGTTCCAGAAACAAAGGGCATGCCCCTCGAAGTCATTACCAAGCTTGAGTGAGTGACATTATTCCAGAAACAAAGGTTGTCGGCTCGAAGCAGGCTACTTCTGTCAAGAATAAGTGACATTGTTCTTTATACATTTGCTATGTTGGTTGCTCAACACACCGCCTCTCTCTTGCGTTTATAGATTTTGCTTGTCATTAAATTTACGTGGAGGAGGATATGTTCTGGTTCAAACATATGTATTATGTATTATATATGAATTGAACTTAAAACTCATATATTTCATCTTTATTTGTGCTTTGTTATGGAGTTAAAAGAATTTATGAATTTCAAGTTTTATTAAATATATTTTTGTAGAATAATAGTTTTTTAAAATATTTTTTTAACATTTTTTTAATAATAGGTAAACTCGTAGAAGTTTACAATCCGAGTTTACGGAGGCTCCACGAGTTTACTTAAACTCTCGAGTTTGATAACCTTGTATATATATTTACTAAGCCCACGAAGGAGGATCAACTGGTAGCTTATCATGGCTAGCTTGACCAGATTAGTGTTGACAAGGTAAGTCAAAGAAATTTCCTTTCTATGTTTTCAATTATTAGTTCATTTATGATAGGTTGGTTTATGGTTAAGACTAAAATTATTTGTATTTTAATATTGTAGTTTATTTGGAAGTTGTGTAACGAGCCAACTGTTCATCCTGCAATTCTTGGGTGGGTATAAGATGAGCAAGCAATATGGGCATCAAATATCGCTCTTATCTGCTTCATTGTCGTCGAACGGCACCATGCAGACTGCGTGGTTTAATAGATTGGTAGTGCTCAGCAGATACCCTGGCTCTCGAATGATATCGACCGCTTGCACGTGAAGGATGTGACGTCCTTCATCAGCATGTTGAACCCATCGTTCAAGCGGGAACGTGTCAATCCACTCACCCATTGTTGGATCAATATCGGTTAGCACACTTCTCTAGTGGAGATACTCAAAACATGACTGACCATACGACGCACTGTTCATTCCCTTCTTTGCTTCATTATCCTTGAAGTGGGTGTTGAAATTTGATAATGAATGAATGATGTGCTCCTAGAGCACGCTAACGATTCTCTTCATCTTGTAGGTTGCGGCAATATAGACATGCATGTTCGATAAAAAGGTTAAGAACAGAGCAATTAATAACATAGAAGGACAATTAAGGCATCAATGAAAGAAAACTATTAAAGTAATTAAAAAAATTAAGAACATAACAATAAGAATATATCATAGCAAAAACAGTAACAAGTTGAAGGAAAAAAACTATTACCTGTCTGATATAACAAGAATGCCTGTCTAGGGTGTTAATATTCTCCGAATTCTTCAAGAAATAAGGTCATGCCTCCTTTGTCTCCCCCTGAACATCTATAAATGCGATAGGGATAATCTGACCGTTCCCATCTTGATCAATTGTCATCAGTAATACACCACCGTACTTCCTCTGTAGATGTGTGCCATCAATTGAAATGAATGGTTTACAGTACTTAAATGTCTCTATGCATGCTGGAAATTTGTCCAAAACACACATGAGAACATCACAACATCGTTACGAACCAGATCAGTGTCAATATATGGCACAATTTGTAAATGCACAATCGAACTTGCCATAAATCCATGTACAAAATAATTAATAATAAATAGAAGGTTTAAGGAAAATTAAAAATAACATGTAGAAGGATAATTAGTTGCTATTAAACTAAAGAAAAATGGAAGAACATTATTTAACTAATAAAAAGGTTAAGAATAGAGCAGTTAATAGCATATAGAAAGACAATAAATATTACCTGGTACATAACACTGTAAACCCATAAAAAATGTAGGGAGTTTATTGTACAAATTCCTCCCAATTTTCATCTATCATAGCAATCGCTCTCTGCTTCCTAAGCCAACATGTCTTGTATGACGACAAGTTCAACTCCTTATGAAAATATGCCTGCAATGCTTTGATAGTTGTATCTGAACCAGCTTCTATAATTGAGTGGATGATTACATAGATAACCTTTGAATCTAGTTTTGGGTGACTCGTTGGTAAACTAGAAAAGAGACAAGCGTATTCATCAGTAAACTTCCTCACCTCCCACATTTGAGACTTTTCCCTTAGAGTCACCCGAATTGACCAAGGACATCCTTGTTCTGCCATAACGCAACCGCACCGAAATTTTCCTTTGCCAGACTCAAGGACTTTATGTTGCATGCCTCTACGTTGCATGCCTCTACAGAGGTTGTAGTTTGTAACAACAAACAACATGGTTTCCTTGTTCAGGAATTGTTGACCAATATACAAATCATTACTTTTTTCCTAATTCTGACCTTGATGCTGAAGATAAACCTTCGTTACGACACCGAGGCTAAGGCTGAGGCCAAGTGGTGTAGTAACTGGGGAGATGGTCAGGCTGAGGTTGAGGTTGACACTGAGACTAAGGTTGGCACTGAGGCTGATAGTAACTCGGTATACCTCGTAGAGGTACTTTTGTTGGTTGCACCATGTCATCATCACCACCATCGTCATCACCATCATTACCATTAGGGGTGTTCATAACCCGGTTCGGCCAGCTTCGGACAGAATCGGGCCCTAATAAAAAACTCTAAAAAAAACCCGATTTTAATTCATATTGGGTTTAGGTTTAGCGTCGGGCCACTCGGCCTGGCCCGACGACCCGTATGCTATACTATTATGCATTTTTTATTTTTTTTCCTTCCCATCCTATTATGAAAAATCACAAGAATGAACGGAATTTGATTCTTGCAATTCCATCCCATCTCATGATTGCAAATCTATTGTAGCTTGAAGTTGATTTTTGTTCTTTTGCATGCTTTCAATTTTGTGATGTGCTTTTTGTCTGTTCATAGTGATATATAGCAACCACATGTGTTCGTATTTTGCACATTTTATTCTTGAATTGGTTTTTGACTGCAAGGGGTTTTATTTTACAATAAAAAAGGCCCTTAGGAAATATAGAATCAAACATTTTGGCCCGTTTTGACCCGCTTTGGCCCAGTCCAAACCCGAGTTTTAACTCAGCCCGAAGATGATCAGGCCTATTGGGTTTAGGCTTGGGTCTTAGTTCTCAAAATTGGCCCGGTCTAAATATAGGGCCAGTTTCGGATATAGGCCAACCCGGCCCAACCTGGTCCATGAACACCCCGAATTACGATAGTCATTATTACCATAGCAGTCATCACCTGACACTGGATGAGAGACATCCCTAGCAAGATATGCACAACTCAAAGATGGTACATCATAAGCGATCAAATGAGGGGAGAGATTGGTATTCGGCACAAATGACGGACCAACATTAGAGGCACTGGAGCCTGAGCAAACATCTTCAAGCTTAACAAGGAGTTCAATAGAGGTGAGTACGTTGCTAAACTGCTTTTGCATATGAAACATGCACCTAACGTGGTCGTCCTTCTTAATTTTAAAAGAATGAAATCTTAACAGTTGACCAACACCAATGGGCATCCTATATAGACACTCTCTTAATGCTCCTACACTCCCTAAACTCTTCCACCATAATGGATTAGGGTTGTGACAAAGTAACACTTGGGTATACAACCACCCAAGATTGATTTGAGGAATAAAACGTAATTTCGTCTTGTTCCTTTTTCTCCCCCGCCATTATAATACACTAAAATGTCTACTAACTCGTCACTCATTTTTTTCCTCTAACTCACACAAAAAGCCTAAACATTGGCACACACTACAAATGAGCATGCACCTCTATTTATAAATTTGATTTTTAACATAATACTCAAAAGTCAATTTAAATTGACTTCTGTTTTAAATAAAAATAAAAATTGGAAGTCGATTTAAATCAACTTCCAATTAATAAAAAGGAAATTCAAGTTACACGGGAGTCAATTTAAATCGACTCCCTTTATAATGAAAATGGTTCATTTTAGGAACACTTTATAATTGGTTTATTTGGGAAATGAGAGGTTTTTCCTATGTTTTATTCTTGGAAATTTTCCTTAAGGATCTCCTAGGATTGACAAACCCTACATGGGACCAAAGAAGGGGGGCTACAAGGTGCCAACGTTGTCATCGCCATGGCCAATCACCGACGGTGACAAGCTTCCTTCTCTCTGTGTTTTATCTCTCTCTCTCTCTCCATTGGTTTCCCTCTCTCTCTCTCAACTATCTCTCTTGGGCTCATGGATTGTCACTACAATGGTAGATCGCCGTTGACGATGTACTCCTCTTCTTCTCTATTGGTCTTTTTCTCTCTCTCTCTCTGTGTCTGTTCCTCTATGTGTGTGGTGGTTAGGTGGTCCAGTGGAGGTCGTGAAGTGGTCCAGTGGTGATGATGAGGTGGCTATTGGTGGTGCTTTTGTTTCTCTCTTCCCTTTTTTTTATTTTTTCTTCTAATCTATGAACAAATTGCTACTTAGAAACAAAGGAAAGAAAACCACATAGCTCTCAGCTTCCTCTTTTTCCTCTAGTAATTTTTTTTTTTGTATAATATATTGTTGGTGATTGTGAATGGATTTGATACAAAAAGCCAGCCCCCTTGAATTTTCCCTTTTTTTCTTCAATTTGTTTCTTTTTTTCTCTCTCTCAAAATTCCTCCATTTTTTAATTTGTCCTCTCTAACAAATTTTCAATTTGTTTCCTCTAGACTTTTCTTTTCTCTTTTTTTTTTTTCACCCTCCCACCTTCATTGTGTGAATTTAGATTGTATTTATAGTGTCAACCCGTAAACACTTGATGTGAAATTTTCTTGCTGTTATTTCTCTTATTCCATATATGTATGTTGATTGTATTTTTCTTGCAAGAAAACTCCCATTTTTGTATATTACTTGTTTTTCTTTTCTTGGCAAAAAGATGGTAGCTTTTGATGTTGGAGAAGGGATGTGCTCCATGTAATGCCCCTCCATCAGACCTCCTTCCTTTTTCTTTTAAATCATTTTTATCCCCTTTGTTTGTTTTTTTTTGTTTATTGCTAGTTAGGTTGACTGGTAACAAACAAAAGAGAAGAAAAAAATGGGGTGACAAAATTTAGAGGGTAAATTTTTCGCCCAAACTAATGGGCTCTCTCTCTCTCTCTCTCTCTCTCTCTCTATTTTTAATCACTAATTGAACTGAAAAGGAGAATTAAAACAACACAAGCACACAATGCAAATAAACAAACAAAAATAAAATAAAAATAAAAATAAAAATAAAATAAACAGAACTTTGAATGAAAAAAAATGGCCAGACGAAATCAAGTGTTCATAGTGTATACGCTGGTTTAGCAGCTAGTAAACCAATGTCTTGTAGGAGATCTAAGACATATTTCCGTTTGTAGAGCGAAATGCCTTCAGAGGAGCTGACAATTTCCACACCTAAAAAAATTTTAAGGGGCCAAGATCCTTAATTTTGAACTCTCCATCTAGTAGAGCTTTTGTTGTAGGATATGTACTCGGATAAGAGGATATTGTGGTGATTGAGAAGTAGAGGTTTCATGTTGTAGTGCCAATGAGTGAAGATAATCCTGCAGATATGTGGGTGTTTTCTTATGTCTAGATGACCTCCTAGGGTCTATATGTTGGCTGAGATCAGATTGTGTAACTGCAAGGTGGATAGGGGGATTATCTTTTAGTTTAAGTGTTGGTGTTGGTTGTTGGTTTGGCACCATTGGGGAGTTGTCACTGATAGGTGCAGTATGAGGTTGTTGTGAGTGTTGTGGAAGATTAGTGATAAGTGGGTCATCAAAATAGTGTAGTGAATGTGTGGGGTGATGAGTGTAGTAAGGATTCAAGTCAGGGGATGGAGGTGTGTTAGAACGTTGAGTGGTGTGGTGTGGACATACATGCTCATAAAATTCAACATTCCTTGGATCATGAGCTAATGATACCGTGTGAAGATTTCTGAACTTTGCAGAAAATGAAAGAAGAAAGCTAAGAAAAATGGAGCTCTCATACTGAATTTCCTCTTGGGATCAAACTAGAATTGATTACAGAAAGTGTAAAACACAATTTTTTTTTTTTTATCTCTAGCTACTTCTTCTACTGTTAGTCATAGCTTGCTTATTTACAGAATAAATCACGTGTCTAATTTAGAGTGTCTAACAAACTCTACATCTGTCATCTAACTAATTAAACAAAATAACTGCCAATTAACTACTCCTTCATCCTTTCTTAAATTGGATTGAGATGGCTTCAACCTTGCCATGCTGGGCTAAACCTTCTCAACTTTTTGTTGTTTGTGTGGACTGGGCTTGAGCTCCTCTAAGACCCAGTGTGGGATCCAATATGTGCGATAGTGTCCTTGAGAGCATTTGATGTTGCATGGGACTTTTGCGTTGAATTTCAAATTCAAATGCCATTAACTTCTAGTTATTTTTTAAAATCGTAATTTTGAAGCTCCAACCTGAAATCCAAAAGTATTAAAAACTTCTACTTACTTTTTAGAGGCTTACCAGTCTTGGAAAATCCCCATGATTGTAATGTTTTGAATGTGTAAATATCACACTGTGAAATTTCTGCAAAAACTAGTTTCTATACCCGCGTGATGCGCGGCGGGTATTTAAAAATCCTAGTATATAAAGATGCAGCGTATTATACTATTTAGTAATAATCATAATAATAGTAGCTTCACTCTTTTATTATCGTTAATGAATATATCACAATTGGAATTAAAATGATAATTATATTTTCTAATTATGTTTACATATTGAAGTATTAATATAGAAACTTACTATTATAGTACCAGATAGGTAAACATAAATTAATTATACAAATGTTATAGCTAACAACAATTCATGCATTTTTTAATATTGTACAAAATGACTTGCAATGTTCGTTGTAACAAAACATCCTTGTGTTTAATCTTCTCGCAGCCGCAAGCCTTATCTGAATTGAATAAAAAAAACATAAATATCAATTTATTAAATCGTAACTATAAATTTACCAACAATTATTGCTAAACTATTAGGGTGAATTTGAATCAAAATTAAACCTTAATGACTTTATCTGTTTGTAGATGTTGCGTCAGAGATCTCTCTGCATTTAATAATCCATAATAGAACAAAGTTTTATTTATAAGGTTAATAAAATATTGTGCAAATAGTAACTTAAGTCAAGGCATGTTACCTACCAAGTTGTTGCTGAACTTGAGCATTGGGTGGACGTGGATCATCTTCTTGTTGAACAATAGGCTGCTGCTCATTGTTTTGGTCCTTGTGTGAAAGATTGTGAATGTTGTGCTCAAGTATATGAGTGTGGATGAAGTTATCCAAATGTTGATAGATATAAAAGGGTAGAATGAAAGTTATGTTCTTAGATACTTCTCTTCTATATTGTAGCTTGTATTGCATTTCATTTTTAGGAAGTAGATGAAAAATTTCCTTACCAGTATAATATAAATAAATTACATGGTTCTCTCTAAGCTGGTAGAATTCTAATATCTCTTGATACCCTTCATCTATAACAACTATTGTTGAATGACCTTATCCTAAATGGAAAGCAATTGTTCTTGTCATCTATGACGTAAACAACATCTCGACATCTTCTCCCATATTTTTCTATGTAACTAAGAGCGATTTCTCCTACATTCTATACAATTCCAAACAGAACTAATTAATAAACTTATTGTGACACCACATATATCTAATATCATAATATCACATGTTAAATTTTAAGTTACAATAATATACAATTTACAATAAATTTACAATTTTAAGAGACATATATCTAATATCATACATTGTCAAACATATTAAGTTACAATAATATGGATAGTATGTATGCTAAACATAAATTTTATTATGCAAGGATGCAAAATACATCACTTAGATATATTTATGTGTATGTCTCTATGTGGATTGTTTCATAGATGTGCTTACCAAGTGATATCTGCCGTAAAGGACTTCTTCCAGCTTCAGTTTGCACCATATTGCCACCAAATGTGTTGTCTTCCCTTTTTTTTTTACGTGAGCATGATTTAAATCTCCGTTCAAGTTCACTGCATAATTGAGGTGGTATTAGTGATCATAACAATCGAACATAATTATAAAATAGATGATAAACTGTGTATATTTGCATAAACTGCCTCGCTAAACTGATGCTCCTAAAAACTAATCCTGTTGAATTTATCCATTTTGTGGTTATTACTTGTGTTTATTCATAATTGGACTACTACGTTAGTTTTAACAATGTGCAATAATCAATTATTCAGGCCAAATGACAATTATAGTTTATGATTAATTCACAAAATACTAATTCAAATAGGTTAACATATTACCAATTATAAAGTGAGAATGTTGAATGAGTCTACCTTTTTCAAGTGGAGTCCATTTTCGTTGTTTCTTTTGTGCCGAAAAAAGTGTTCGTTGCTTCCTTGCATTCTGTTTCTCTTGATTATCCATTAGTGCTAAATAAATAGTAGAAAATTTATTAACAACAACACAACTAATATGTCAAATTTTAACAGGTTCTCGGTGAGTAATAGCACTAATAAAAAAGACAATATACCCGAAATGGCTATTTATATTTATCAGCTTTGTAGCATATAATATTTATATATTATTATAGGTTCTTTTTTTTAGCTAAATTTATATAAGTTTTTCAATATTTATTAACACCATTCCAATCTTCGTGATTTATTTTTAAATTTATGATAATTAAAATTTATGATTTTTCTTTTTTTTTATTAGTCTAACCGATGTTCAAAGCTAGAGAGAAATCATGATGGAACATAATTTTTAATAGTTTTTGCTAGTTTACTTGTTAAGAATATTAAAAATAAAAGAATTGTTAATTTTTGTTAACATTTTAATGTAATAAATGCATTAAAGATCTATATATAAAAATCTCTCTCTCTCTCTATATATATATATATATATTAACATTTTGAACATAAACTTGCAATATTGACAGCATATAAAGGCAAGCACACAACATATGTATATTACGTATTATCCATCTAATTGAATCCACTTCATCCATCTAATCAATACAGGAAAAAAATCCCAACTTGAGATTTAGCAGCAGTAGCTAATGGAGTTGCTTATGAACCTATTGGTCAAAGTTTTGCATCAGTGATTGTATTCATTTTGAACTCAAATTTTTTGAAAGACCTCCACATTTTTAATCTATTTTTGAACATTTTTTATATGAAATTTACTTTCATAGCATAGATATGCTCTAGTGTCACAGGTAGGTGATATAGTCTTTTTTTTCTCTTTCGTACTACCTAACCATGTAACAGTTATTGTCTATATATCTATGGAGCTTTGCTACATGTACACCCTTATAGTGTACACCATACATACACTGGTACATATGTACTGTGGGTCCCACTAAATAACCGCCTCCAGCACTCTCTCGCCCACTCTCACAACCTGCGCGCGTGAAGCCACGCTTCCCGCTTGCTAATGTTTCGTTTCAACTTCTCCAGACTCGTAAACTAGCATTTCTTCAAACTATCTCTCGCTCTCGCTCTCGCCCTCGCCCTCGCCCTCGCCCTCGCATCTTCCTCTTCGTCCTCATCGTTCTCCCCCCTCGATCTTTCTTACTGCGAGCTCGTTGTGCCGTCCACCGCGAAAAAGAACACTGGTGAGTGCATTTCTTTTTCTGCTTCTTTTCTTTTTTCTTTGCATGTGCTTGATACATTTTCTACGAATCTTGTGTGTTTGTTCCATTATCGCATATTTCGCTCCGTGCGTGCTCGTTCCAGAAGTAAAAAAGAACAGTAGTGAGTGCCGTTGCACTATCTAGGGTTTTGATCTGCGATTTAGTTGAGCTTTTGTACATTCTTGTTTAAAATGCAACGATTCAACCGACTGCTAAATGTTTCCCTTACTAAATATGGTACTTGATAATGTTTGCACATTC
>QANU01009534.1:3536-18512 GCA_003254905.1 Nissolia schottii
TTTGCTTATCGATTAGAGGGAGGTCTCAAAAGTTTTATGTTAGTTCTTGACAATGGTAGAAAGACAATTTGATAAGCAAGCGAAAATCATTCGCAATGACAATGGGGTCGAATTTACATGAATGAGGAAATATTTTCATGAGCATGCAATTATTCATGAAACTTCATGTGCATGAACACCACAACAAAATGGAAAAGTGGATGCATTACTCTTCCAAGCCAATTTTCCAATTGAGTTTTGGGGATAATGTGTACTAGTTGCATGTCATTTAATAAATAGGACCCTTATGATACTTTTGCATGGAAAAGCCCATATGAGATTTTGTTTGGAAAACCACCTTCTCTGGCACACTTGCGAGTCATTGGATGCTTGTGTTATGTACCCAATCAAAATCATAAGGGGGATAAATTTGCAGCCCGTAGCAAGAAGTGTGTTTCTGTGGGATATCGCTATGGAAAGAAAGGATGGAGAATTTATCACTTGGAGTTGGGAATTCCTTTGTGTCAAGAGATGTTGTATTCTGTGAAGATCAATTTCCCTATGTAAGTAATTTTGCACATAGTGAAGCTTCTAATCCACCCATTGTCTTGCCCAATTCCTCTGATGATGATGACCAAATAAATCCTACCTATAGCATGGATGAGCCTCACGTTTCACCTCCTATTGATCATGGAGAACAAGGCAGCGTTGTACCCAGAGAACAAGCTAGACACACTGCAGTGCGTCTCCAAGGACAACCTGACTTGATGCTGACTCTGACTTGATGCGACAAGCTCGTCATCATGGGCCATTATAGAACAATACCACAGTGACGCTGACTTGATGTTGACTCAACATTGATTCGGTGGATGTACATCGACAGGCCTTTGCTATAGCGAAGGATTGCTCAGTACAACGAAGAATACCTTGTTTCATATATTTTTAAGCTGAATTTGCCAAAATTTTCTTCATAAAAGTTGTACATATTTTAATTACACATGAAATAGAGTCAAATTTTGCCTTATTTAGACTTCGGATGAAGAAAGTGCATCCCAATCTTTGCGGCATCATTTAAGTTGTACTTCTAACATTGTTGCTCCGACTTCCAGGGATGGTTAAATTAAGAAGACATTTGATTTAGACCTAGAGGTCTTCATGAAAGTTGTAGAGATTTCTTTTACTTTTCCAATAATGTAGGATGTGTAAGTTTTTCAAGTCTACAACTTATTTTATGCTTAAAATATGGAGACAACAAAACAATCGTAACTCGTGCAAGAGAAACTCAACTTGATGCCCAAACTCTATCATGTTACAATTGCAAGCTATGGAGCATGAGATAGAGTTTTGGGGAAATAATATTTAATTCTTCCTTGAATTATTGTTTAATCTCAATGTCGAGGTGTGTTCCTATACAAAACAACACTCAAAGGATGAGCGATTAATACATAGGATCATGAAGCAATTATTTTTCATAAAGTGACACAATTTATTCACAATTCACAAAACTAAATTCTAAGAGGTCATAACACAAATTATTGTTAATTCCTTATTCTTATATATAGTTCAACACTAAAACATGAGATTAAAATGAGGAAAATAATCGAATATATACAGTGCATCAATGCCTCCTTCTTGAATGAATTCTCTTTCAACAAAGTATCATCTCTATTGACGACACTCTTTGTTTAGCAAGAAGATAAAATAATATCCAAATCCAAAGCTATCAGTTAGATACCCTACAAATTTGCCTTTTGGGGACCAAGTTTCCAATTTGATGGTGTTCAACTTCTTAATAAATGTTGGACAACCCCACATCTTAACATGTTTAAGATTGGGCTTCCGACCATTCTATTTTTCAAATGAAGTAGTATGAATCAACTTGGATGGAACTCTATTAATAATATAGCAAGCGTTATGCAATGAATAACCCCATAACTAGATGGGAAGATCTCTATAGCTTATCATAGACCGCACAATGTCTAACTGACTACGATTTCTCCTTTCTAAAGCTCCATTTAGTTGTGGTATTCCTAGAAGAGCACGTTGGAAATAATGTAGCGCAACTTAAGAAATTCATCAAATTTGGTACTTAAGTACTCTCCTCCTCGATCGGGTTGAAGAGTTTAGATGTTCTTTCCTATTTATTTTTTTTACTTCTGATTTGAATTCCTTCAACCTTTTAAAGGATTCATGCTTATGCTTCATGAGATAAACATACACATACCTAGGCAAATCATCAGTGAAAGTTATAAAGTAGAAATATCCACCTCTAGCCATTGCATTGAATGGGCCACATACACACTTATCTACAAGTTCTAAAACTTCCTTGGCCCTTTCCATTTGTCTAACAAATGTTGAAGACATGACTCACAAGTTGGAGTGGGCTCAAAACCCAAAGGAACTAATATTTTCATCTTCTCCAACTTGCTAATCCTATCCTCTCCAACATGACCTAGTCTTAGGTGCCAAAGTTGTTACTTTCAGTGGGGCAATAATAAAAAAATAAATAAAAATTCTAGTTCCCATTGAGTTTCATTTTCATGGTGTTCCTTCTTGGGCATTGGGTCTTCACCGCTTTCACGTCTCCTTTAATATTTTGTACTTTACCAAAAAAAAAAAATCCTTGGCATACCAAGGCAAGAAAATAAAAGAAAATGGGCTCTCCAAAAGGCCTAAAATTAATTAAAATTATACCCCCACTGAGTATAATAAGATTAAAATTACAAGAAGTTGCAAAATTAATTACATCCCACAAAATAAAATCAATCACATTGATTTCCTAAAGCCCATGATCAACCACACATAATAAAATCTAATAAGGAATAAATAGTAAATACGGGGATTCAATTTTTTATGCCTTTCATGTAATTGTTATATGACTGTTTCAAATATCACATATTTAAAACGTATCTTTTAAATTTGAAATGGACCAAATCTTTATTAATTTTAAATTCAAATCAAATCACATTTCAAATTTAAATCAAATCATATTTGTCTATCAAATCAAATTTGAAATAAATATGTAACTAAAATTCAAATGTAAAAAAAAAAAGTTAAACAAATTAAATTTGAAATTATTTGTAACAGAAATTAAAATTAAATCACGTTCCACAATAATTGAATATCAAGTCAAAATGGAAACAAATTTCCATGATTTGTTAATTTAATATATAAAAAAAATGTTCAAAGTTTTGAAATCAATATCGTATATTGAAATTTCAAAACATGCCAAATATGTTTATGATTTTGAAATCAATATGCGTTTTATTTAAGGCAAATAATATAATTTTAGTAAGGAAAAAATCCTTAGGTTTTAAAATCAGGTTCATTCAAAATCATAGAAACAAGGACAATTTGAAATTAAACCTTTTAATTTCAATTTTATATAATACAAAACCAATTACCAAAAACATATCAATGTTTTGAATATATAGTAAACATTCCTTTTCATTGAATATAAAAAGAATATATAGCAAACATGTCCATTTGAATATAATACATTACACTAACATACCATATCAAATACAGTGTTAATCTTAACTTTGTTTATCGAAACCAATTTCAATACTCTTTACGCTGTTATAAATAAAAATTAATTAATTTTAAAAAAAAACACTTTTTAAAACTTATCAACAGCATCCAATTCCTTGATTATTCGAACTCTTCAAAAATTCAAGTTTATGATCAAGATAAAGGCATGTTAACTATATTTAAATAATTACAAGAATGACTCTAATATCTCTGTTGAAAAACTATTGACGAATATAACGGAATTGATTGAAAAAAAATTATCATAAGAGTACGCATTTCATGAATGACTCTAATATCATATGTCTCATTTCTTATAGGATTGAAAATTCATGAAATCACATTTCACGATGTTGATATTACCTTATTTTGTTTAGATAATGTAAACACCTATCAATATAATAAAAAAAGGGACACGAGACATATACCTCTTGGAGAGAAGTCTCGTAGACTTTGATGATTATCTCACAAACAAGAGTTGCACAAATACACAACCTCTAGCTTGTCCACACGAACATGTTGCCAAAGAACCCCCTTTAATCTTGGTCTTGTTTTCCGTTGTCCTTTGAACGAGCATTTCAAATGTGTACGGGAGTGTGGGGTGGTGTCACTGACTTTTGGTCAAAGAGAATTATAGGCACAAACTATTTTATGTGTCTCACAGGCCATGAGTCTCCTCTCTATTTATATAAAATAAATAGGTTATCTCTTTCCTTTTTAGGCTAACCTATTAATCAGTAGATATTTATCTTATAAATAAATTCCAATTAAATTTCTATTTATTTAAAGAATTAATTCAAAAATAATTCTTATTTTTAAGATAAATATGTATTGTTTAGTACAAAATTGACATATAACATATAAGTCATAACATGTCTTATATTAACCTAACATTAAAAAAGACTAAAATGTCAATTGACACTTTTCTAAAATATGGACTTTTCATATATTAGAAAGAATGAAAAAAAAAACCACCAAAGATTTGATGTTGGGATGTGCTAGCAGCCCTGCAATATAATCAAATTGCAAGTTCAATCATATAATTAATTCATAATTAATCGGCTTGATTAGAATTAATTCATTCTTGGATGGTATGTGTTATATTGTGTGTGACTAACTAGATTCATCACCAATTAGCAATGAGATAATAATATCAACCTTTTGATATTACCATAAACCATTTTTGAACTAAAAGTAAAATTCCTAAAATATCTTTGGCTCTCATAAGTCATGGGTAACACCTAACATAATATGTCATGACTACCCAAGTAATGATGAATGTATCAATTAACACTTTAATGAACCATTGATCATATTTTTCATGCACTTGAATTCATTCATTACAATATTTCGATCTAGCTAGGATCATGGATAATGTCAAACCTTATAGCTCAGACAAATGTACTCTCTGAGTTTCTATTCTTTGATCAATAGGACACGAACTATAAAGTCTTTTCTATTTGAGTCCAAGTTCCTTAGCCAAGGGTTTATGATCAAGAAAAACCTTATATTCATAGGACCTATCCTCATTTACTGAAGGTAATGGATTCCTTCTTGATTGATCACCCATCTCACTACGTAACTAACTATAACCACATGGTGCCTAATACTAATGCGTAACACAAGTATACAAGCAACAACAAATTATAGTCACCTATGTATAAGTTCAGTGCCATCTCAGTTCTAAGGTTTACATGCACTAATAGGATCTAGATAATGTTTCATTGACATCAGTAAAATACGATGTTAACATTATCTGTGTGTCACGTTCAACATGTTCATTATATAAGTGTCCACTTATCTGTTTCAACATCTAATGTTGAATGGTATGAGACTCACCACTTCATCTTCATTAGTATCTATACTAATCATGAAAACAGATAGAGGCGACGATCTTCCAGAATAATAATGCCCAATTAGAATTCTTATGATTGTAACTATTTTAAAGATCTTGTACTAGACTACTTTGTCACTCATATTCTCAACTCTTTGAGAATGAAGTATCTAACAAGTATCTTATGGATTTATTCTAATAAACATACACAATTTATGGATAAAAGAATAATAGGCTGTCATTTATTTAATAGGAATTATTCATACATATATTGGTTACATGGCATACAACTAACATAATGAACTAGAATGATGTTCATTATTTATTGTGATATCTTCGAAGATTTACTTTATTCATATGATTGAAATCGCAATTTATTGGCTATGTAGTGGCAAGATTACTTTTCCTCTTTTATATTTTGGTAGAATTCGAAGGTTAATGATTTACATGTGGAAGCACAGTTATATCACATAGTTCAACAAAGCAGACTTTCTATCTCTTCAAATCATGCAGAAATTATTGTAATACATGAAGTGAGTCATGAATGTCTTTGGATAAGGACAATCAATCAACATGTTTGAGTATCATGAAGAATCTTGAAGCAAATTGTTATTTGTACAACCGTGACCTAATTCGGATGTCTATTGGGTTTTTTAATTCCTCCTTCTTTGATGGCCAAAAGCTGAAGAGGATGGAGGTTGTGTGACCGTTGTTACGGAAACTTCAGTACTGCATGTATGAATTTATTACGATGGCAACTTCTAATTCATCTTATTAGATAGATATCCATAATTATCATAAGAAAGGGAGGAATGTTGTACTCTTTTTTCTTAATAAAGGTTTTTATCCCACTAGATTTTTCTTTGATAAGGTTTTTAACGAGACAACCCACACTATGAGGATATTGTACTCTTTTTTCTCCTCTAAGATATTTTTATCAATGGGTTTTTTCTCAATATGGTTTTAACAAAGCATATCCCTATAGATGTCCTTATCCTAATTGATTAGATAGATACATGTTGATATTATAGAGATTTAATGTCATCTTATGTATTCTCACCTTTTATAAATAGACATTTAGATACTCATTATATAACACGCCATTGAGGTGATCACTAGAATAAAGCTCCCTCTCTTCCTTCTATATTCTTTCTTTCATCTATCTCTATTACTTTTTTTATTATTTTATAACATTATCCAAGTAATTATTTTACTTTATTTTTTGTGCTTATTAACAGGGCAGAATGTCAAAAGGAAAGTTAAGAAAAAAAAGTGAGGATTTATCCTTGTCACATGATAGCTAGATAGATAAATAAGCAATTCAAAGGGCAACAACAAATTAAGAGAAGAATATGAGATAACAAAGCGATCGCAACAAACGTATAAGTAAATAGTACTGTCATGACTCGTGACTCATAAACAATAAATGAAATTCTAAGCCCATGCTTAATTTGTAGTTACAACTCGAGGGGGTTTGTGCAAATCAACAATCAGCTTGTCCATCTCATATCTCAACATTTACATAGACTGTCACATAATAAACCTACATGTGCGAGAAAGCAGAGTTATTAACCCGTTATATATCATAACATAGGATCACGGTTGATGAAGCCCCCTCCACCAATGTTTGTTGCCCCTTCTTGTGACGAAACTTGCCCCATTCCTGCCCCAACCATCTGCTGCCGCAGCTGCTTAGCAAGTTGTTGCTGGTGATACAGTTGCTCAAACTGTAGAATCTGTTGCTGCAGTTGTGAAAGTTGCTGTTGAAGCCGTGGAAGTAGTTGTTGTTCTGTTTTTATCTGAATTTGCTGCTGCTCTTTCTTCTGCTGACTGGATAATTGTCGGCGGCGTCGAGGCTTAACCATGTCGCTCGGGAAAAACATTGTCATAGGTGCTTGAGAGAAATTGTTCATGATGTTCATGTTTGCTTGCGCAGCAAGATTTGACTCATTAGATCCATTAGCAACAGAAATCGGCGGTGCCTGTGATGATGTTTGTTGTGGAAGAGGCATAACTGTTGCAGAATTGTTCACAAGCACTTGTTGTTGAGAGAAATTGTTCAACACATCCATGTTTGCTTGCGCAGCAAGATTTGACGCATCAGACCCATTAGCAACAAAAATCGGGGGTGCCTGTGATGATGTTTGTTGTGACAAAGGCATCTCAGTCGCAGAATTGTTCACAAGCACTTGTTGTTGAGGCATGCCTGGATTAGGATCAATCATCGCCATCGGTGCTGGAGAGAAATTGTTCCCAATGTTCACGTTTGCTTGCGCCGCAAGATTCACATAGGGCTCCGTTTCTCCATCCTGGTGGACTGCTGGTCCAGATAAACTGAATGCGGTGCGCGCTTCGCCAAAACTCTCTGAAATGAGAACGAGGAAATCGCCGTCCTTAGCATCGCTAGACGGCGGATCGGCCGATCTGTCGTCACCGCGCATCCCGGCATTGTAGATGGCTCTGCCTATGGCGAGTTGTTTGGGGCAAATAACCGATAGAGAAACAGAGAACTGATGAAATAGTTTAGCTACGGTTTCAGCATCAGGCGCGCAAGGATGAGAATCACTCGCTGCTACAAGGATACAATGCTGATTTGCACCGAACGTCATCTTGAGAGCTGCATCAAGCCCTTCAGCGATTGCCGCCGCGTCGTCGACACCGGCACCGGCACCGCTGACCGGAAACGGTATAGCCGATAGCCCCAAATAGAATTCGTGTAGGTCACTTGCCCTGCCATTGAAGTGGCACCCTTGAGCGTTGTAGAGGACCAGGGCAAATTCAAAGTTGGAAGCGGAAGAGTCTCTTTCAAGGCACACGAGGATCTCGAAGATGTAACCATTGAGAATTGTTTCCCAGTAGGGTTCCATGGCGGCGGTGTTTTCAACCGCCAGGATGAGCAGCTTCTGTTTCGCTGGCGGTGCCATGATAAGTGGGTGAGGGTTTCAGATTTCTTTGGGGGCGTGTAAGTGTGAGGAGCTTTGAACGGGCGATGCTTATTTATAGATATTTTCGGAGGGGTAAGAAGAATAAAAGGAAAATAAAATAAAATATGTTTATCCTCTCATAATTTGATTCTGTTTGGTAATCGAATCAACTTCTATTATCAAAAATTGAAACAAATGTTGAATAATTTCTTAATGAGGATAATTTATCTTTTTGTTTTAATTATTCAACATTTGTTTTAATTTTGATATATAATTTTTAATTAAAATTAATTCTCATTTTCAAAATTTATGTAATAGCATTATTTAGTATTGTTGAACATAATAATATTATTCTTTTATCTTTAAAATTGTTTACATTGAAATTTATATAACTATGTAAATATGTGAATTTTTATGATTTTAATTTTGAGAATTAATTTTACTCAAATTTTAATTTTTAAATAATGTAATTGACACTTTAGTCAAGCCAGACTACGGTTAATTCTTCTTATATTTAGAAAGGTATTTGTTTCAAATTTTGAAATATATTCTTTAGAATATAATACCTAACAATATCATTTTTAGATATTTTAAAAACTTATTTGTTTAGCAATTAAAATTTTTGGGAATATATTTTTTAAAATTTGTAGGAATAAATTATAAATATGTTTGGTTAGTAATACATATTCCTAGGAATATATATGATGATTATCAAAATATCTTTAACAAGTTTAATTTTATTATTATTATTATTATTATTATTATTATTTTGTTTTTTTAAATAAAAATAAGGATAAATTGATCTATTTTTACACAATATTCTCATTCTCATAGCATGAGATTAAAACATTCCTAACCTCTGAGGTAGGAATAGAAATGCATTAAATTTTGGGCATATAGTTTTCATGGGAATGTCAGGAATAAACTTTTATTCCTTGAAACAAACGCGGGAAGAAAACATTATCAAGTGTTTATTCCTGAAAATAAGTAAACATACCTTAAAACAAAGGTTCCTTGAAAAATTGAGGAGCCCCTTGAATTTATGCTTTCCTTACCTCTTTTTTTACAAGGACACAGTTTTATTCATAAGAGAATCTAGTGACACTTACAAATCGAAGAAAATATATCATATTTAAAATTAACAATAGACAACAATAATTTATAATCTAAATATATCTATTTATAGCTTTGTCCCTTATTCAAGTATTATTGATATCTAAGCATCTTTCATATGAAATTGCATAAAAAAATCATGCAACACGAGGAATTTATTACATTTCCATTAAAAATAAAATCTTGCAACACGAGGAATGTATTACATTTCCTTTAATAATAAATGTGAACATTTGTCATATGTAATGTAATAACTCGACAAAAGAAACGTTTCCTTCCTGCTGATTCGTGGTTTTAATACAATCTGAATTTTCATAATAAAAAAGATTAAATTTCTTTTAAAAACGGACAGGCGATAGTTTTGAACTCTTTTTTATTAGTCAAGTTTAAATGAAGAAGTGACCTAGATCCTTAAGAAAAAATAGGTTAACGTGATATTTTACTTAGTTGTGTATATATAATAATACTTATATTTTATCTTTTGCATTAAGAGATTACCTCATGATTTCACAACTTTTGTAGTTTGAATATTTATAATTAATAGGCTAAGTTTATTTAAAATGTAAAATAATTTTAGGAGAATTACTAAGATACCCTATCAAATTCAAAAGTATTGATATCTTATGATTATCTATGGTTAAAAATCAGTCATGTATCTCATTAACTCTAAACACTTATTATTTTAAACCTGAAAATAAATCATGATTGTTAAAATATAAATCATGATTGTTAAAACATGAGTACTGAAGGAAGAGCCTTATTTTAAATCAAAAAATAATTTTTTTTCAAATTATCTAGAGTAAAATACACTCTCCTCCTTTGACACATGCCTTAATTACACTCATCTCCCCTCTATTTCTTAAAACATATACTGTCCTCCCCTATAAAATAAAATAAACTTCAATTTAGTCCTTTTATGTTTATTATTTTATTTTAGACCAAAATACCCCTTACTATATTTGAAGAAGACAGTGCCAATTTATTTATTATTTTACAATAAAAATACATTAATATAATATATTTTTTTTACTAGGGGGCCTAAGCCCAAACAAAGAATTACAGAGAAGCACTAATGCGTCGAGGGGTAGAAGCCCCAATTACATTAGAAATGAGAAGCATGTGTAACTCAAGAGGGCTAGGGGTGTCAAACGGGTCGGGCTAAAATTATGTCTACTTTTATGACCCGGCTGGTTTATGGTCAGTTCGCGGGCCTAAACAGGCCAGCCCACTAACCTGTTTATTTTTTTAAAAAAATTAAAATTTTGGTATATTTTTTATGATTTAAATATAAAGTTGTGAATAACTATGCGCGATCATTTTTAACTATTTTTTATCGTCCATCTATTAATTAATTAGAAAGAAATAGTTTAAATGGTTGATTGCGATATTATATTATCTTTTTTGTTCCTTCAACTATCTTGCTTGAAAGATATCAAATGCTTTCAAATGTTATTTGAAATCGATTCATGAATTAATACAACTTTCATTAATTAAATGGCAGCATATAATATTGATGTGAGTACTGTTATGTTATTTACCAAAAATACTATTGGAACTCTTTCTCGTAGATTAATCAATAATAAACAATGTTTGAAAGTATATATCAACTTGTAGGGCATAGGCACTCATTGAAGGAATATAGTGCAAAATTTATCAATATCTATGCCATAGCACTTCAGCTGTATAACAATATAAATATAATTAATTAGTTAAGCATAACAAATAGTTAAACATGCCCAATTATAAGTAAACTCTTAAACTCCAAAATAAAATTTAGAGTCCAAAATGAAACTTTTAAAAAATTGATTTTTCTTAAATAAAAAAATATTTCACGAGCTCACGGGCTAGCCCACGGGCCTAGCGGGCCGAGCTTAAACGGGTCGGCCCAATTTTTTTAAAAAATTTTCACGGGTCTATTTTTTGCATGTAAAGCCTGTCCATTTAATTGGGTAAACGGGTCGAGTTCACGGACCGGACTCATTTTAACCGCCATAGGAGGGGGAGAGGTCTGGGTTCACATTGGATAGTATATCCGCAATTATGTTGCCTTCTTGGAACGTATGAGTGAGAGTGATTTTATTCCTCTTATGGAGGCTCTCTCTTATTGTCTCTCTCTAGTTAGGTCTCATGTTCTATAGCTAAGTTTCTTTTATTCTAAAATTAATAGATGAAAAAATTCTTAATTTTTATTTTTTAAAAATAATTATCATAAATATTTAATCCTCTTAATATAATAATAATAATTTTAAAATTAAAAAAAGTTAAATTAAAAGTGCACATGTATAAATATAAATCTAAATATATTGATCTATATTATTATTAGTCATGTGGTTTTTTATTTTGTTAAAAACTTCAATGTGGATATTTATTAGTAAAGGGGCGGGAGCATATAGGTGAAAAGATTTGGAGTCAACAAACGAGATGATTCGGGAAACAATTTCTGGCAACAATTCGGGCATACGCGCGTAACCTCCAAATTCTCCCTCTTCCGTTCCATCCTTATTCCTTCAAAAAGAGAGAGACTTGCTCTCCCTCACATCACATCACATCACATCTCCCTGCACTTTTCCAATATGTCAAAAGTAGCACCCTCCAACGCCATAACCATGTTTTTCTTTTCACCTTCATTTCTACAGCATCATGTGTAAGTGCGTGTGAACTGCAGGGCAAAGGAGTGTGTGTCCCCATTGCCTCTCACGGTTACTTCCCGGGTTCGTTCACCCTCTCTGCTACCCTTTTTCCTTTTATTTTTTTGGTTTTGTATATGTTGGGCGACATAGCAGCAGGGCCTGCGTTCAGCTTCACGCAATGGCTCCAATTGGTTCGCCAACGCACTTCCAAATTTGGATCCTCTGGCTTCCCTCACCGTCCTTCTGCCATGCTTTCTTCTAGGTATTGCTTAATTTGTTACTTTCAACTTCCCCAAATTTCTGCGCTTGTCAAAAGCATTAGTTTCTTGCTTTCGCATTGGCTGCTTTAATTTCCTCAAAATTCACTTTTCAAATAAAATTACTAATCATAAACTGCGGTACTCGACTTCTAATCACTTCTGATTAAAATCAATTACGGCATAACGTAAGATAATCAAGAATCAAGTTGGCAAATGCAGAACCATACACACATTATTTCATATAACTGTTAACTTGTTCAATTGTTATATATTTTTCTCATTTCCAACTGTTATGTGTTTAGCATGGAACTGTGTGTGTTGCTAATGGTGAACATAATTTGAATTCATGTCTCAGCCCTGGAGAATATATTGAGGATGCAAGAGGTGATCAGTCTCCCAGGCAAACTGAAATTAGTTTGTGGGAGAGGCTTGGTAAAGCTGAAATGTTAGACATCGAATCTAGTTTGTTTTCTTGGGACATGCTCTCTTCGCTTCACCATACTGAGCACAGCAGCATCAATGAACATTCTGAGGATGAAATGAACAAGGCTCTTGAGGTTTGTTGCTTTCTACAATCTCATGTTTGAGCATGTAGATAATAGTTGGCTCTTTAATATTTATAAAGAATAATAATTTCTTTCTGATTTAATTTATGGGTATGCCTTATTTTCCTAATTCCTGCGTTAGTTACTTCTCAGTTGTGTGTATGTAGTTAACTGTAAATTCTGGAGGGGTTGTCTTCTTTGCCTTCTTCAATGGCCATGGGAGTGACAATGCTTTTCCGAAAGAAGCAGCGGCTGTTATAAAGATATCATCATCAAGAATGGCAACACAGTCCGAGCGCCTTGGTTATGAATTTGCCAAATGGTTGGGAGTCCGAACTCCACAGGTTGCTCCCGTACTTTTTCTCTCAACACAACCATCACATGTGCAAGCTTAGGATATTGTAAGAACTGGTATCTAATAGAATGGCTTACTGAAATGCTGATAATTTTATTAATGGTGCCAGAAATTCCAGAGGGGAGTTTTCTGGGCAATTCGATACAAGGATGGCTTGAGGGCCAAAAAAAACAATATGCTGAAAGTAGAAAATAATCCTGGGAATTAAAGGATGAATGCTTTTTTTCCTATTCCCTAAGATCCTACTTATAATTAACAATAGGCGAGAATCAGGGAATTAGTTTCCTAAAAATCCTCACTTCCTTATTTATCTCTAACTAATTAATTCCTAATTATTCTTTCCCTAAATACCCTGATTTGGCTCTTAACAAATCAGATATTGTTGCCTTTCTTCTTCCTTCTAGAATAATGATAAGGAAGGGGAATGATTTCCTTCCCTTTTCGGTTATCCCTTTCCTCTTCAGTTGTTGGGTATGTAACAATACCCTCCCCTTGAAGTGCCACCTCGTCCTCAAGGTGAAAGTTGCACTCATGTCCTTCTGGGTCCCAAGAATGTGATCCAAGTCCACTCTGCAACCTGTCTTGATTTTCAAAAATAGGCAGCAAATAATTTTCCTTCTCAATCACAAGAGAGTGTTTCTGCCCTTGCTTTACAATTACAGGCAAATCAACCCTTGTCTCCTTTGGAACTTCCACTAATTCATCCATATCTTCTTTCCTTTTACATTCATCTTTGTTGTCCCTCCTTCCCTCCTTCCCTCCTTGGTTTCCTTAAAATTTGAGTTTTGAGAATGGTGACCAACAAATACCTCGTCCATTCCCTTATCTACCTTCGCCTCTTCTGCCACCTTCTTCATCTCCATCTTCTCCAACAATGGTTCTGTCTTTGTCATCTCGTCCTTTGGGGCTGCCTGGGTGACTCTGAAATACCTTTTCATCTTTACTAACCAATCCGATGCACCTTCTTCCC
This sequence comes from Nissolia schottii, assembly GCA_003254905.1. NCBI lineage: Eukaryota > Viridiplantae > Streptophyta > Magnoliopsida > Fabales > Fabaceae > Nissolia > Nissolia schottii. The sequence goes on from QANU01009534.1 coordinate 17,675, forward strand.
CTGAGAAAATTGGGACATCCAATTTCCTAGTGGCCTCAAATCGCCTAGGCTCCTGTTCCTCCCTTTCCTTTCTTTCCTCCTCTCCTCCATCTCCCGAGCCCCTGTTCTCGTCTCCTTGGGCACTTCCTAGTGGCTGCGGTGGCAGCCTGCCCATAATCTGCTGCAGGAGCGTCAGTGTGTTAGCTTGCAACTCCTTCATTTCCTTTATCTGCCTCTCCACTGCCTCCATCCTAGCCTCCATAACGGCGCGCGTGGAAACCGTGCACAGTCCTCCCTAGGATCGGTGCTCTGATACCAGTTGTAAGAACTGGTATCTAATAGAATGGCTTACTGAAATGCTGATAATTTTATTAATGGTGCCAGAAATTCCAGAGGGAAATTTTCTGGGCAATTCGATACAAGGATGGCTTGAGGGCCAAAAAAACAATATGCTGAAAGTAGAAAATAATCCTGAGAATTAAAGGATCCCTTGGTCCTCCTAGTTCTATTCCAAATTCTGAATGCTTTTTTTCCTATTCCCTAAGATCCTACTTATAATTAACAGTAGGCGAGAATCAGGGAATTAGTTTCCTAAAAATCCTCACTTCCTTATTTATCTCTAACTAATTAATTCCTAATTATTCTTTCCCTAAAAATCCTGATTTGGCTCTTAACAAATCAGATATTGTTGCCTTTCTTCTTCCTTCTAGAATAATGATATGGAAGGGGAATGATTTCCTTCGCTTTTCGGTTAGCCCTTTCCTCTTCAACTGTTGGGTATGTAACAGATATCAAACTGTACTTCTACCATATTTATTCTTTTCTGTTTGGAACATGCAGGTTAGAGTCATTCACAATA
>QANU01009599.1:0-17705 GCA_003254905.1 Nissolia schottii
AAAATTGGGATTTTCGCGAAATTCTCGTAAGGAGAAAATTCGGGATGTTACAAGGAGAGCTAGAAAGAAAAATGCATCGGGCTAACGACGTTAAACAAAGCGCTGTCTGGGAGGCAACCCAGAGTTTTTGTGAGTTGTTGTTATTATTTTAGTAAGTTTATTATAAAGTTAATTAATTTAAGGTGTTAAGCATATTCTTATAATATGGTGAAAAAAGAAATAAGGTTTTCTAAATCTTGCAATTAGGTTTGAAATTCTTAAATGCTAATCCTTTTCAATTAAGCTAAACTTGAAGCAATTTTTGATCTCTAAACCTAATGACAGATTTTAGAAACCTTTTAAGCAGTTATTTGGCAAAGGTGCACATGAGTTAATTGGAAAAAGGATTCTTATTTGAAATGAAAAGAAATTTTTAAGAGAAAAATCTTTTCAAAAAGCACCTTAAGATATTTTATTTTGAATCCATAAATTATTGTGGGAAATTCTGTCCACAACAAGTGAGAACTTCTGACCACTCAAGCGGGAAGTTCTGTCCGCAATTGTAGGGAATTCTGTCTACAACAAGGATTCAAAATAAAACATGATCTCTCTAATGCTACTTGGAAGAAAAGGAAGTTTTCTTTGATTGTTTTTGCAGGCCGAAAAACAACAAATGAAGTTTCCTACAAACAACAAAAGAGAGACACACTTCTAGAGGACGAAGAGCATGATTCCTAAAGGAGGATGAGCCTCTGTCTCCTCAAAACATTGAAGCAAGATGAAGTAGCATAATCAGACAAAAAGGAAGCTACATCAACAAGGCTACTTCAAAATATTCACCATAAACAGGGAGCATTTCTAATCTCTCTAACACCTTAATTAATTAATTCTTTAGTAGTTTAATATGGACTTAGGACTTGTTTGTTTAAAAACAAAGTAGTAGTTTATTTTACTAGGTTTGATGCATGAACATAACACGTCATGAATTGATTTGTTTCAGTATCCATAATAGACTTTGTGATTCATGTATAGATACCTTGAACATGTTGATATGCATTTCTACTTGTGTGCATAAGCATAACCTTGAAAATGTTTTGAAATCAAGGAAATGAAACCTAGCCATGTGAGGGAATGAACCTAAACACTAAGCGAGATAGAGAGAATCACCATTGTTTTTACACAATTGAATTTGTTTGAGTCTCTAATTTTAATAATTGTAGGGAAATAATTGGAGATGATCAAGGCATTTTTGTTCTTTAGATTTTCAACTCCACTTGGCCCAATAAAGCCTACCCTTAATTAGGAATATCCTTTGCCAACCCATTTGAGCCTAACATGAGAATTCATAATCCCTGAGCCATAAGTAGAAAAACAATGTTATCCCTTAATTTCTAGATTAAGAGAGCATCCAAAATTGGATTATGTGCAAAGATCCAAGTCAAGGGGAGGTAAGGGTAAGCCAAAGTGGAAGAAACAAAGATGAAAAGAACAGAAGCAAGCAAAGGGATAGAAGACAAAAGAAACTCAAGGAGAAAAGGGGTTGAAAAAGAAAAACGAAAAAGAAAATTTTTGAAAAGAAAACAGGTGACAACAAAAAGTTGGTTTTTAATGCTCTCTTGATTCATTTTTGCATAACCAGAAAAACCAATGTCCTTTGTAGCCTAGCTCCATTACAACCCTTAAAAGTCCTTTGTGATCCTTGCATGACCATACTCTTGTATTGAATGGTGAGACAGGTAACAAATTTGAATTGTTGTGATTCAATGGTGACAATGAGCGAAAACACTCACCCTAAACTGGTCCACTGACCATTGAGCGATAAAGATAAATTCCTTGATGGAAAAGACATTGGATAGTGTGATTTGCTTATAGCATTCAAGTAATTGTGCATGTAACTTGTTCAGGTTATTCTATGATGTTCATAAAGTCTCAAGCTTAAACTATTTGAAACATTTCAATTCATTGCATTAACCGATTGTTCATAGGCATTAATCTCTTGTGAATGATTCTACTACCTCTTGTTTGAGGACAAACAAGGTTTTAAGTCAGGGGGAGTGATAAGTGCCCAATTTACGCAAAATTGACCTATCAAAATGGCACTTATCTGTTATGTTTTAAAACGAATTATCTAATTAATTTCCCTTATTTTGTAGGTTTCTAATATATTTTGGTAGATGGATGCAAGCGTAATTTATGAAGAATAATCCCATGAAGAATGGACGAAAAGGGCAGAATCGGAAAAGAGCTTAAAAGAGAAGATTCTGGTGACAGGACCGCTCAGCGATGCACACATAATTGCTCAGCGAAAAAGGGTTAATCGCTCAGCGATACAGACCTTATCGCCCAGCGAAGGTACGTCGGCAGCAACTTGCACTGGCGCAATAAATGCGCCAGCTGGAGCCAGCCTGGCGCCGCCATCCACTTCAGCGCCGCCCTGCAAAAGCTGCTGGAGCATTTAATGAAGACGCGTCAAAGTACAATTGCTCAGCGATAGTGCACCGCTGCCCAGCGATTCAGAGCTTATAGCTCAGCGATGGTACCAAAACCGCTGAGCGATGGACCCAAAATCTGCCTATAAATAGAGGAGGCCGTGCCCATTCGAAACCATCCATCCAACATCTCCTCTTCTACCCCAAATTCCATTCTTTTACATTTTCCATTGTAGTTTTTAGTTTAGGTTAGATTAGGAACAAAGACGAGGCTTGTGAAGGAGCCGGAGATCGAGGAACCTTGGCGAAGCCATGGCCATGATAGCGTGAGCACGTGTCATGGTAAGTGCCTAAACCTTGCCTCCGAGATACTCTTGTAAGATGGATCCCCAATCCTCTTTTTGTTGGGATTTTGGTCATTATTGTAGTTTACTTGTATCCATGTAACTATTACATATGAATCTATCTTTTTCTTATGATTTGCTTGAATGGTTTTATGCTGAATGCTAGTCTTCGTTTAATGTCTTGATTCTTGATTTGGGATTTAATTGTATGAACGATAGTTATGCTAATTGAATCGTAACCAAGTTAAGATCAACATCATTATGCTAAACTAGATCTGTGGCTTGAACGTTGTGAACGGAAGTTACAATTATTAGAGTCGGAACTAAACCATTTCATCTAATCTTGTTGCCATAACTGGAATTAAGGTTAGCCGTTTTAACATCTGAATTAATGCTGGCATACTTTGTTAAGCTTGGGTGCGAAAGTGATAGTTTAACAAAGGAAACCTGTGATCTTGTCATGCGCGAAAGTGATGACAAGTTAAGAACTGGTGGCGGGCAATCAATTGATAGTTCTATGTAATAAGTAACTGGATGCATGAAACTATGATGTGATTAAAATTCCCAACAAGCTCCGGAACTACATCCGATTTGTTTCCTATTAACTTTTATGTTGCTTATTTACGTATTTAATTATCAAAACAATTATCAAATCCTTCACTCTATTGTTTAATTAAACGAACTCAAGAACGGTATTTTTGCAACTTTCTGTTGTTCGACTATACCCGACTATACTACAATCGGATTCCTTTGGAATATGAAAGCCGTAAAGTAGGATATATATATATATATATATATATATGTGTGTGTATAAATTTAATTTGAACGACAAAAGCGCAGATAAGCTTTCTACGAGCTTGGCACGGTTGTGACAAACCTAAGCTGTGTCAAGATCTTAGAAAGTGGTTAAAAAGGCTTTCATCAGTGGGTGCGAGGTTGTTCCGTCATAGTACTGTCGAAAGAGGGCATTACTATGGTGGGAATAATGTATATTCCAAAACCATGTTCAATCTGATATGCATGACTATATGAAATGTATGTATCTGGCATTCTGTAATTACCGTCAAGAGAACGCTTGAGACGGCTATGTATGTATACGTAATGTTAATAAGCACGAGAACTTAGTAAGCAAGAGTAGTTCCCCTATCACTTAGTAACATAGATAAAGCCGTTTAGAACTTTAGGCCAGATAATAATCAGTAGGATGTTTAGTATGTATGCACACTTAGAAATCTCTGAGCGGCCTGAAGTCTGACCTAATGTAACACGAGATACAGGAACTAAAGTTACTTTCACTGAGAACCTACCGTGTTCACTCCCACTGCCTTATGACTTCAGGAACCTATGACGACTCGTACTTCGAGGATACCGACGAACCGCCCGAGGAGCCATGAGCGGTTGCTACAGGATATGGACCAGAGGTAGCTGGATGCCGAGATTTTTTGATCAAGGGAATGCTGAGTAGTGTTCCAGTAGCCCTTGCATTTTGATATTATGTATTTTGGATTATGTATATGTTATTTGTACTTTACTTATTGTAATTATAACTATGTGACTTTGTATGATGGACCAACTGAATGTATATTCCATGCTTTATTATTATTCGACTGTTATCCGCTAAGCCCAAAGGCTTTACCGCTTGTTATACTTTTGCTTTCCGACAAATGGCTCTATTTTTGTAATTATTTAATGCAAATGAAAAGTTTAAAAATTGGTCCCTATTTTCGTAAGCAACTACTTTCGAAAGATAACAATGGACTAAGGTATTCCCACCAGTTAGTAAACAACCTAGTGAGCTTGCGTACGAGTTAAGCATATGCAGTTAGCTAGGGTATTTCATTTGGTATCAGAGCAGTTTGGTCCAAAAGAGCCTGAGGACTGAGCTGCACTATGCTTTCGAGCATGATTACGGTGTATGTTCCAGCTAAGTGGTATGTGCTAAGTTTCTGTGTACTTGCCTTTCTTGAGACTGATCAACTTGGAACTGTGCATGTACTACACATTAGACATGCCGCCTCGTAGGGATACTACACAGCGTACCCCAGAACCTTCAGATCTTGCAGATATTCTCAGGGAGATGGCCAAGGCTACCACACAGATAGCAGCTTCCAATGCTCAACGCAACGCCCCCCAGACAACTCAGGAGATCGAGGCCCTGAGGTATCGGGATTTCTCACGAGCTAATCCACCAGTATTCGAAGGAATGATGGACCCTGAACTAGTCCATGGCTGGATCAGAAAGGTGGAGCAGATTTTCGAGGATATTCCATGTACTCAGCAGCATAAGGTTAAGTTTGCTTCCAGAAAGTTAGAAGGAGCAGCAGGGGAATGGTGGGACACCACCAGGCCCTAGTTCGAACAAGATGATGTTCAGGTGACTTGGAACCGGTTTAAGTAGGTGTTCTTGGAAGTATTTTTCGCAGGAGTTGCAAGACAGGAAGGAGGCCGAGTTTTTGGAGCTCAAGCAGGGAGCCATGACTGTTGCAGGGTATACAGTAAAGTTTGAGAGACTCTGCAGGTATTCGCCGACGTACAGGTTACACCCTAATGAGGGTTGGAAGTGTGCGAAGTACCAGCGAGGGCTGAAGCCGAAGTTGAGGGTATTCTTGAACGTGTCTGGTGTACGAGATTATGCTACCCTTGTCAACACCTGTCTGGCTCAGGAAGAGGCCAATAAAGATTTGACGGAGGTATGCAGTGAGAGGTACAAGAGAAGGTTTGAAGAAGCAGGTGGCTCCCAAGCAGAACAGAGAAAAAGGGAACCTTTTCAGGCATCGGTTGCAGGAAGGGGCAGAGGTCAATATCTGCCAAGGCCGCAACAGGGAATGGGGAGAGCCCTGAATCCGCCCCGACCGGGACCACTGAGGGCTGGACCCCCAGCAGCAAGACTGACACAGTAGAGTGCCCTGAGTCGTAGCACGCCGGAGGCTCAGCAGAGAGCCGATCCCCGCCCATTCTATCCGAAATGCGGCAGAGGACATTTTGGAGAGTGTCTAGCAGGCCAAGGGGTTTGCTTCATGTAACATCCCGATTTTTCCCCCTTACAAGGATTCGCGTAATAAACAACTCCGATAATTATAGGTGTCTGTAGGAAGGAATCTGTTTAGTGTCTCGAAATTCTGATGACACTCAAACAGTTCCCCCTGGGCCTTAGAATGTGACGGAAAAATCCAACCGCCGGAAAAACGGAGTTCCGCTCACTTTCGGACGATTCCGGAGACACTAGAACACTCCCGTTTGGCCCTGTTTAGCCAGTAAAACTGAGCAGTGGGCCCCAGTCTTAGGAAATCATACCCTATGTGAGGAAAGCCCACCAAATCCCTAGAGTTAACCCCAAGCCCCTACTAGGAAGCTTTGGCGATCGCTGAAACGCCAGCGAAACGGTCCCGTTCGGACACCGGTGTGAGACACGGGTGATAAGTGCCTAATTTACGTAATTCTTACTAATTAAAATGGCACTTATCCGTTTATGTCTCAACATAATACCTAAATAAAGCTTTATGTTTTGTAGGTTTTATTATATATTTTGAAAGAAGGATACAAACCAAGAATGAAGATTAATCCCTGGAAGAATCGAGCAAGAGGAAAAGAGGACAAAAGAGCAAAAAGGACGCAAGCAAACAAAGAAGCGCTCAGCGGATGGAAGAAAGCGCTCAGCGGTTGAGGAGCAACCGCTCAGCGGACAAGGCCTTGCGCTCAGTGGACAGAGGTCAGCAACCGCCTTTGACTCCGCATTAAATGCACCAGCCTGGCGCCACCTCAAGCCGTCACCGCCATTAATGAAGCCGTGTTTGCCCACCAAAGTTGACCTCACCACTCAGCGGTGGTACACTAACCGCTGAGCGGTTCAACCCCAAAAAAGCCTATAAATAGGGGGAGGCCGAGGCAATTAAGGACCATTCTTCATCCCCCTTCCTTTACCACTATTTTTGCCCATTCTCTTCCATTTCCTATACTTCCTTAAGCTAGGGTTAGGTAGGAAATTAGGTTTAGAAGCTTCCTTAAAGAAAGTGCTGCCGGATTGTCAACGCTTGTGAACCGTGGTGGACGTGTGGAGGCATTTCACCACTCTTCTCAACCAACCATTGCTCTAAACCCTTGTAAGTTGTAATCTATCCATAACAATGGATAGCTAACTTCTTTCTTGTTGGGATTTGATGTGTTGTATTGCTTTTATGTATCCGTCTTAATTCATGAGTATGATTCTATGATGTTCTGTGATTTTTATGATTGATCTTGTACCTAACGCTAACTTTTGTTTAGTACTTTGATTCTTAACTTGAGGTTTATTTGTTTAAGTGAAAGCTATCCTAAATAAACTACAAACCAAGTTAAGTTCAACCTTGCTATTCTTTAAGTTTGATTCAACGTTTAAATGTTGTGGACGAAAGTTATCATCATTTAATCTGACCTAGATCAATTCATTTAGTTCTTAATCGCCGTAACTGGAAACCAAGAACTAATCGCTTTAACACCTGTATCACGTCAAGGTACTTTGTTAAAATTGTGCAAGACCATTGGCAATCTAATAAAGGAACTTGTGATCTTAACATGCTTGAGAAAGATGATTAAGTTAAGAACTGGTGGCGATAAAATCAAATGAACTCATAGATCATATTAACTGAGTTACTGGTTACATTAAAAGTAATATTGCAATTCAAATCCCAACATATTTCTCTACCTGCCTAAACTTAAGTTCATTAATCATTTTATATTTTATTCTATCGTTTCTTTATTAAATTTACTCAAACAAATCAATCACCTTTTATAAGCTTAACATAGCATCAATCAAAGACTGTTGTTTTAATCACAATCTCTGTGGATACGATAACACCCGACTTTACTGCAATTGGATCCCTCGAGGATCTGAAAGCTTTAAAAAGGATATTTTAAATTAACGAGAGTACAAACCCATTGCGGTAAAAGCTTTCATCAATTTTGGCGCCGTTGCCGGGGATTGTGCCAATTAAAACACTACTTTGATTGACTATTTTTAAGCTTTTGTGAATATTATAACTAACTCCTTTTATTTTCTTAAGATTTTTATTGTTCTAACNTCTATTTAGCATATAACATTCTTTTGCATTCTAATTGTCATTATCTATTTGTTGTGTACTTTTTGTTATCATCAAGATATAGAACAACTAGGGAAACCTAGTTCTACAAATATAAGCATATACAATGAGCATAGACAATTAGAGCAAATTGTATTTGTCATCATCAAAACATATTGTATCAAACAATTGGAACAACTAGGGAAACCTAGTTCCACACTTATGTTATGCCTTATGCTAGAAATGTTTGGTTAGGATAGGTAGATGACTTCACTATGATTTCCTATATTTTCTAAGTTAAAAATGACTGTATGGTGATGGTTGGAACCTGGGGTGAAGCCCAAGAAGTGGCCATGAAAAACGGTTTCAAAAACTACAAGAAAACAAAAGGGGGAACTTCGGTCACGCCCAAGGCGCTGAGCGGCTCCATGAACCGCTGAGCGGCCTGGGAGATAATCTTTGGAAAATGGTTTGAAACTAATCCGTGACTGAGTTGACTCCAGGGACCGCTGAGCGGTACCTGTGAGCGCTGAGCGGTACCTGTGAGCGCTGAGCGGTACTCATGGGCACTGAGCGGCCTGAACCGTGGGTGCTTCATGGGGTTCGGTTTATGAAAGTTTATGAAAGGAAGACTATGAAAAATGTTTTATATTGCCTAGTTCCAACACTCCCCTGCCCAAATGAGTTATGTTTAGATTATGATGTGATTATGTGGTTATATGTTTATATGTTTAAGCAAGCATGCATCATGAGGATAGACCACTAGAGGTGATTGTTTAATGAATGAGTAATGAATAAAGTTGAGAATGAAATGTAGGAACAAGAGCATGATGAGAAAAGATAAATGTGCATACGAAAGAAAAGAATGATGAGACGCATGACATGTGAAAGAAAAATGAATGGATTATGATGCGATGAATGTGTATGATATGGTCCGCTTCCGGCTTAGCCAAGAGGGCAGCCCCTCGCCACCTAAAGTGTAGGGGTGGAGTCATGTTTGCCCGGGAAACAGACAGAGAAGGAAGGTCGTACACCACCAGGGGATGACGGTCCTAAGGTGTACGAGGGAGTACTGGGACACAGGAAGAGCTATGATGAACGAGATGAGAACATGCATTGAAATCTATTCCTCATCGGCATGATGACCTATTGCATAGATACTATGAAATGTCTCGTGTCTGCAAGCATGGTGGAAGGTTTACCGCGCAACATATGCGTGATGATCAGTGTGTCTGTCAGCATACATGTTTATGATGTGGTTATGTAACGATGGTTAGGAGTAGACAGCACGAGAACCTAGATAAGAAAGACTAGTTCCCCTGATCACCTAGTAACATAGATAAAACTGTTCAGGACCCTAGGTCAAGATAATAATCAGTAGGATTTTAGTATGCATGATCACTTAGAGATCTCCTGAGCGGCCTGGAGGATACCCGAGTAAATGAACAGTAGTTAGTGCTAAGGAACCCCACTGAGGACTAAGAGTTCTCACCCCCACTCGGTTATGGATCCAGCAGGTGTACGAAGCGTTTGGACTGACAGCAGATGGAAGTCAAGGCACAGGGATGACCGTGACATTTGGATGGCATATGTTTTGTATTATGTATTAGGACTTAGATACCTTTTGTGTACATATTTATTATTATGACGATGTGTACTGATGTTGGACCTTGGTTGTATTTATATATGTATGCACATATACTCTTTATGTTCTGCTCCAGTTATCCCTAACCTATAGCGACTGTTGTTATATGTTCTCCAAATCACGCACGGCTCCTACTTTACAAACTGTTATTGTAAAAGAAAGAATTTTCAAAGTGGTCCATATTTTCGCATAAGATCTATTTGCAAAGGTAAAAGTAAAGGTAAAAGTTAACCTGGCACAATGCATAACAACCCTGTGAGCATTGCTTACTACCATGGAAGTAGGCAATTAGCAGGGGTGTTACACTTCAGATGTGGGAAGGTCGGTCACTTTGTGAAGGATTTCCCAGAAGCTCCACCGGTCGGCCAACGTCAGGGACGAGTGTTCACCATGGCTGCAGAAGAAGCTCAGGAGGGAGACGGTCTGATTTTGGGTAAGTATGTACTTAACGGGAAAACTTTCATTGCGTTGTATGATTCAGGAGCGTCATACTCCTTTATATCCTACGATAGTGTAGAGGAGCTGAATTTATCTCCTACGACACTGCCGTATACGCTTGCTGTATCCACACCCACTGCACCACCGGTTAAGACTTGTCAAGTATGTCTGCGATGTCCATTTCAGCTGCAGGAAAGAAAGTTCGTGGCTGACTTAATCTGTCTTCCCCTATTCAGACTGGATATGATACTAAGGATGGATTGGTTGAATGCCAACCAGGTGGTTCTTGACTGTGCCAGGAAGCTGGTAACTTTTCCCCCTACAGTCACCAGCCCAGTAGATCCAGAGGAGGAGTTGCCGATTCTTTACTGTTGTCATCTAGGAACTCAAGGGTATGTGCTATTGGCATCATCGGAAGTAGAAGTGGCACGACTGGAAGTCAGGGATATTCCTGTAGTTCGAGACTATCCAGATGTTTTCCCCGATGACATTCTAGAGTTCCCACCAGAACGTGAGGTGGAATTTTCTATTGATCTGGTGCCAAGCGCTGGACCTATTTCCATTGCGCCGTACCGCATGTCTCCATTAGAACTGCAGGAGTTGAAGAAGCAGTAGGAGGAGTTAATGGGAAAGCAATTCATTCGGCCAAGTGCGTCACCGTGGGGAGCACCAGTGTTATTTGTAAAGAAAAAGGACGGCACCATGAGGATGTGTGTCGATTACAGGCAGTTGAACAAGGTGACAATCAAGAACAAGTACCCATTGCCTAGAATCGATGACCTTCTGGACCAGTTGAAGGACGCAAAGTTCTTCTCGAGGATTGATTTATGGTCTGGTTACCACCAGATTAGAGTACGGGAAAAGGATATAGCTAAGAAAGCGCTCCGATCCCGTTACGGTCATTACGAGTTCACGGTAATGTCCTTTGGATTGACGAATGCTCCCGCAATCTTTATGGATTACATGCATAGGATCTTCCGCGAGTATCTGGATGACTGCATGATTGTCTTCATCGATGACATTCTAGTGTACTCAAAGAGTGAAGAGGAGCACACTAGACACCTGCAGATCGTCTTGGAAATTCTAAGAAATAGGAAGTTGTACGTCAAGCTCTCTAAGTGCGAGTTTTGGGCCAGGAAGGTGCAATTTCTCGTCCATGTGATCTCAGACCAAGGAGTGGCAATAGATCCTAGCAAAGTCGACGCAATCAGAACGTAGGAGAGACCACTTCCGTTACAGAGTTACGGAGCTTTTTGGGATTTGCTAGATATTACCGGAGGTTTATCCAAGGATTTTCACATATTGCTTTGCCGTTGATGAAGCTGACTAGAAAGAGAGCGATGATGGTTTGGTCTGCGGAGTGTGAAAGAAGTTTCCGGGAGCTGAAAGAGAAGTTGACCACCGCTCCGGTACTAGTGTTACCTAATCCTCAAGAACCTTTCGAGGTATATTGTGATGCGTCAGGTGCCGGACTTGGATGTGTACTGATGCAACGATGCTAGGTGATAGCCTATGCCTCTAGACAACTGAAGCAGCATGAGGTAAACTACCCTACGCATGATCTAGAAATGGCTGCGGTAGTTTTTGCACTTAAGATATGGAGGCATTATTTGTATGGAGTGCGGTTTGAGGTATATTCGGATCACAAAAGCCTGAAATACCTGTTCGACCAGAAAGATGAATATGCGCCAAAGGAGGTGGACCGAATTCCTTAAGGATTATGACTTCAGCCTTAACTATCACCCTGGGAAGGCCAATGTTGTAGCTGATGCTTTGAGCCGAAGGTCATTGCAGATGGCTCAGATAATGGTGCAGGAAGCGAAGCTGATAGAGGAATTTCGTGACCTCAACCTGACTGTTGCACGCCAACACAACCGTTTGACAGTGTATCCCCTACAAGTCAGTAGTGACTTCAAGCACAGAGTTGAAGAAGCTCAGAGGAACTGTCAAGAAGACACTTGGTGTAAGTTTTGCAAGGCGGTAGAAGAAGGGAAGATCAAGGAAGTGAAGACAGACGACGACGGAATTTTGCGGTTCAACAGTCGCATTTGCGTGCCTAAGGAAGGCAGCTTAAGGGAAGATATTCTGAAGGAAGCACACAAGAGCCACTTCACGATGCACCCAGGCACCACCAAAATGTACCATGATCTCAAGGGGATGTTTTGGTGGCCAGGATTGAAGAGGGATGTCGAAGACTGGGTACAGAAGTGCTTGGTTTATCAGAAAGTGAAGATTGAGCACCAGAAACCGCCAGGGTTGCCGAATCCTCCAGAGATTCCAGAATGGAAGTGGTAAGCCATAGCGATGGATTTAGTTTCGGGGATTACCGCGTACTCAGACAGGAGTAGATGCCATTTGGGTAATTATGGACAGATTGACTAAGGCTGCTCACTTTATTCCGATCAAGATGACTTACCCGCTGGAGAAGCTGGTACAGCTATATGTTAAGGAAGTGGTAAGATTGCACGGAGTACCATCTTCCATTATCTCAGACAGAGATCCCAGGTTTACTTCTAGATTCTGGACTATTTTTCAGAAGGCGTACGGGTCTCAGTTGCACTTAAGTTCCGCGTATCACCCTCAGACGGATGGTCAATCGGAGCGGACTATCCAGACTCTAGAGGATATGCTAAGAGCCTATGCGTTAGATACGCCGGGAAACTGGGAAGAAATACTGTCGTTGGTGGAGTTTGCATATAACAACAGCTACCAAGCTAGCATTGGGATGGCTCCGTTCGAAGCTCTATATGGCCGGAAGTGCCAGTCACCACTATGCTGGAACGACAGTAGGCAGTACCGCGAACTCGACCCTGAGGAGACCCGAGAGACCGAAGAATTGATGAAGTTGTTGCGACAGAGAGTGTTCACGGTGCAAAGTCAACAGAAAAGCTATGCTGACAACCGGAGAAGGCCGCTCGAGTTCTGTAACACCCCTGCTAACTGCCTACTTCCATGGTAGTAAGCAATGCTCACAGGGTCATTATGCGTCGTGTCAGGTTAACTTTTACCCTTGCTTTTACCTTTGCAAATAGTTCTTATGCAAAAATATGGACCAATTTGAAAATTATTCTTTTACAGTACCAGTTTGTAAATTAGGGACCGTGCGTGATTTGAAGAACATATATAACAACAGTCGCTATAGGTTAAGGGTAACTGAAGCAAAACATAAAGAGTATATGTGCATATGTATATATATATACAACCAAGGTCCAACATCAGTACACATTGTCATAATAATAAATATGTACACAAAATGTATCAAAGTCCTCATACATAATACAAAACATATGCCATCAAATTGTCACTGCCACCCCGATGCCTTGACTTCCATCTGCTGCCAATCCAAACGCTTCGTACACCTGCTGGATCCATAACCGAGTGGGGGTGAGAACTCTTGGTCCTCAGTGGGATTCCTTAGCACTAACTACCGTTCATTTACTCGGGTATCCTCCAGACCACTCAGGAGATCTCTAAGTGATCATACATACTAAAACCCTACTGATTATTTTCTTGGCCTAGGGTCCTGAACAGCTTTATCTATGTTACTACGTGATCAAGGAACTAGTCTTGCTTATCTAGGTTCTCGCGCTTTCTACTCCTAACCATCGTTACATAACCACATCATAAACATGTATGCTGACAGACACACTGATCATCACGCATATGTTGCGTGGTAAACCTTCCACCATGCTTGCCAGGCACGGGACATTTCATAATATCTATGCAAGGGGTCATCGTACCGATGAGGCACGGATTTCAATGCATGTTCTCATTCATCATATCTTTCCCTGTGTCCCAGTACTCCCTCGTACACCTCAGGACCGTCGTCCCCATGGTGGTGTACGACCTGCCTTCTCTGTCTGTTTCCCGGGCAAACATGACTCCACCCCCTTCCCGGGTGGCGAGGGGCCGCCCTCTTGGCTAAGCCGGAAGCGGACCATATCATACACATATTCATCGCATCATAATCCATTCATTTTTCTATCACATGTCATGCGTCTCATCATTCTTTTCTCTCGTATACACATTTATTTTTTCTCATCATGCTCTTGTTCCTACAATACATTCTCAACTTTATTCATTACTCATTCATTAGACAATAACTTCTAGTGATCTATCCTCATGATGCATGCTTTACCCACACATAATCATGTAATCATCTCAATAGTTATACTCATGCACAATAATCTGAGCCTCTATGCTGGTTGGAACATGTAGAAAAGCTAAGAGACTCAAAGCCTTCAGGTTTCATTCGAATGACTAGGGGTGCATTCGAATGAAATCTTGCGAGTTCTTTCATTCGAATCCCTCGAGAGTTCAATCGATTGAAATCCTGCTCAGACTTTCATTCGATTGAATCCTCCTGCATTCGACTGAAATCCCTTGGGAATTCATTCGAATCCCTAGGGATTTCATTCGAATCCCACAGTAAAAATCACCCCAGTGAGAGTAACTTCTCCAGGGGTTTTCGGTGCGTAACATTTCTGCTTCTACAGTGGTCCAATCAGTACACTTATGATTTTCAAACAGCAAAATCCTAAAAATCTAACCTATGCACCCTATTCTTTATCATTTGTACAAAGTAGTTTTTCAGTCAAAAGCACAAAAATACATATATACATTCATAACATAAACCACATAGATAGTGGGCTTAGGATTACCCACTTTCCAGGCACGCTTGGAAGTTGTTAGAAACGACTCCCGAGAGCTTTAGGATGATCCTCCTATTTTTCCTGAGTCCGATGGAGTAATCGTCGCGCGCACACTCGGACAGAGCAACAGTATAACAGATGAAAAACTTAAAGAAAATGGCACTGAGGCCGTGGCTTATTTATAAGCTTCAAGGGGATGCCTTTAACTTCCCTAAGAAGTTAAGATGCTGTCCACGTTTTCCATCTCTTTTCTTTTTTCTTTTTTTTTTCAATTTATCTTTTATGTTAAATTACCCTTTTGCCCTTCCTTTAATTTTTTTTTCCTTTTATATCCTAACTTTGTTTTTCCTTTTGCCCTTCACCTTTTTAATTATTTCCCCTTTTGTCCTTTTCTTTAATTTTTTCCTTATTTCCCTATTACTAACGTAGGAATAAATTCCTAAACCAAATCAATTAATTTCGCGATCAGGTTTGATCCCGTTTTGTCATTTTTCGGTCGTGTTCGGATATTCTAAAAATATTTCGAGCACGTATCCGCGATCTACTAATTTCCCGGATCATAAAGGTATGTCCGGTAAAGGTATTCGTGAATTTATTACCCGGAGGAAATTTTCACAGATACCTTAAGTGTGTACCGAAATTCAAATTTTTGTCAAAATTTGGCACGTACCTCGTGGCACTCCGCGAGATCAAGAAACAATTACTTGACTGGCGTTTGGAATAAATTAATGTTCTAAATAATTTTTCCAGTCCAAATAATCGCATCTAATGTGCTTTTAATTAAGCCAAAAATTGGGATTTTCGCGAAATTCCCGTAAGAGAAAAATTCGGGATGTTACATTCTACCCCCTTAAAAGAATTTCGCCCCCGAAATTCTAGCGCGGGTATAGGTCTAGGTATTTACTATACTTATCGCGGTTTAATCCTCTGCGCCGGCTTCCCTTCGCATGCCCTCGTAGTCGGACCATATGGTGAACACTCGTCCTTGCGGCGGAACTGTCGGTTGGGTTGCGGGTTGGGCCGCGGTGCAATCCCTGGCAAAATGTCCGCTTTCTCCACATCGGTGGCAGACACCTGACTGGTTGACGGGAAGGGCTGCCTTGCATGCCTTGGAGACGTGGCCGGGTTTCCCACATCGGCAGCAAACGGCCTTTCCCATCAAGCACTCTCCACTGTGAGGCTTTCCACACTTCGGGCAAGGTGGTCGAGGCTCTCCTCCTTGTCGTGGTTGACCTGGCTGGGACTGGTCCGGGGTCTGTTCTTGCTGTTGCTGCTGTGGCTGGTATGGATATCGTCCTCCAGGTCCCTTCTTCCGGAGCTCCTGTGACTGGCTCCCTTGCTGCACTGCCTTCCTCTTATTCTTGACCACCTCCAACCGCTTATTTGCCTCTTCCTGCGCTAGACATCGATTTACCAGGGTGGCGTAATCCGGCAAACCCCAGGTAGGAATGAACACTTGCATCTCCGGTCTCAGCCCTTGCTGATATCTCTTACACTTCCACTGCTCGCTTGGCCGAAGCTGGTATGTGCTGCAATACCGGCATAGCCGCTCAAACTTGGCCGTGTACTCGGCCACTGACATCGTCCCCTGTTTCAACTCCAGAAACTCTGTCTCCTTACGGTCTTGCAACTCTTGGGGAAAATATTTCTCCAGAAACATAGCTGTAAACTGATCCCATGTGACGGGAGCTACCTGTTACTCCAAAACCAGCTTAGCTGTCTCCCACCATTCCCCTGTAGCTCCGTCTAACTGCCTAGCTGCAAACTTCACCTTGTGTGCCTCTGTACAGGCTATGTCTTCAAAGACTTGTTCCATCTTCTGAATCCAACTATGGACCACCCCGGGGTCCATTACTCCCTCGAATTTGGGCGGATTCGCTCGTGTGAATTGGAGGTACTTCTGACCATCTACCTCTTGCGGTGTCTGTGGGGCATCCTTCTGAATCAATGCAGCGGCTATCTGAGCATTTGTCTGGACCATTTCCCGAAAGATGGCCGCAAGGTCCCCCTGCTTGTGGTTATGTTGTGCTGGATCCCTACGCGGCGGCATGGCTAGGCGTTGTACCTGCACAAATCCCAAGTTGATCAGTCTTGGGAAAGGCTGGTACACTTAACATAACACATACAACTTAGTAGAGTCATGCACCGTGAACATGCTCGAAAGCATAATGCAGCTCAGCCCCAGGCCCTTCAAGGACTAAACTGCTCTGATACCAACTGTAACGCCCCTGCTAACTACCTACTTCCATGGTAGTAAGCAATGCTCACAGGGTTGTTATGTGTCGTGTCAGGTTAACTTTTACCCTTACTTTTACCTTTGCAAATAGTTCTTATGCGAAAATATGGACCAATTTGAAAATTATTCTTTTACAGTACCAGTTTGTAAATTAAGGGCCATGCGTGATTTGAAGAACATATATAACAACAGTCGCTATAGGTTAAGGGTAACTGAAGCAAAACATAGAGAGTATATGTGCATATGTATATGTAAATACAACCAAGGTCCAACATCAGTACACATTGTCATAATAATAAATATGTACACAAAATGTATCTAAGTCCTCATACATAATACAAAACATATGCCATCAAAATCTCACTGTCACCCCGATGCCTTGACTTCCATCTGCTGCCAATCCAAACGCTTCGTACACCTGCTGGATCCATAACTGAGTGGGGGTGAGAACTCTTGGTCCTCAGTGGGATTCCTTAGCACTAACTACCGTTCATTTACTCGGGTATCCTCCAGGCCGCTCAGGAGATCTCTAAGTGATCATACATACTAAAACCCTACTGATTATTTTCTTGGCCTAGGGTTCTGAACAGCTTTATCTATGTTACTACGTGATCAAGGAACTAGTCTTGCTTATCTAGGTTCTCGCGCTTTCTACTCCTAACCATCGTTACATAACCACATCATAAACATGTATGCTGACAGACACACTGATCATCACGCATATGTTGCGCGGTAAACCTTCCACCATGCTTGCCAGGCACGGGACATTTCATAATATCTATGCAAGGGGTCATCGTACCGATGAGGCACGGATTTCAATGCATGTTCTCATTCATCATATCTTTCCCTGTGTCCCAGTACTCCCTCGTACACCTCAGGACCGTCGTCCCCATGGTGGTGTACGACCTGCCTTCTCTGTCTGTTTCCC
>QANU01009599.1:17764-65843 GCA_003254905.1 Nissolia schottii
GGGGTTTTCGGTGCGTAACATTTCTGCTTCTACAGTGGTCCAATCAGTACACTTATGATTTTCAAACAGCAAAATCCTCAAAATCTAACCTATGCACCCTATTCTTTATCATTTGTACAAAGTAGTTTTTCAGTCAAAAGCACAAAAATACATATATACATTCATAACATAAACCACATAGATAGTGGGCTTAGGATTACCCACTTTCCAGGCACGCTTGGAAGTTGTTAGAAACGACTCCCGAGAGCTTTAGGATGATCCTCCTATTTTTCCTGAGTCCGATGGAGTAATCGTCGCGCGCACACTCGGACAGAGCAACAGTATAACAGATGAAAAACTTAAAGAAAATGGCACTGAGGCCGTGGCTTATTTATAAGCTTCAAGGGGATGCCTTTAACTTCCCTAAGAAGTTAAGATGCTGTCCACGTTTTCCATCTCTTTTCTTTTTTCTTTTTTTTTTCAATTTATCTTTTATGTTAAATTACCCTTTTGCCCTTCCTTTAATTTTTTTTTCCTTTTATATCCTAACTTTGTTTTTCCTTTTGCCCTTCACCTTTTTAATTATTTCCCCTTTTGTCCTTTTCTTTAATTTTTTCCTTATTTCCCTATTACTAACGTAGGAATAAATTCCTAAACCAAATCAATTAATTTCGCGATCAGGTTTGATCCCGTTTTGTCATTTTTCGGTCGTGTTCGGATATTCTAAAAATATTTCGAGCACGTATCCGCGATCTACTAATTTCCCGGATCATAAAGGTATGTCCGGTAAAGGTATTCGTGAATTTATTACCCGGAGGAAATTTTCACAGATACCTTAAGTGTGTACCGAAATTCAAATTTTTGTCAAAATTTGGCACGTACCTCGTGGCACTCCGCGAGATCAAGAAACAATTACTTGACTGGCGTTTGGAATAAATTAATGTTCTAAATAATTTTTCCAGTCCAAATAATCGCATCTAATGTGCTTTTAATTAAGCCAAAATTTGGGATTTTCGCGAAATTCCCGTAAGAGAAAAATTCGGGATGTTACAAGTTCCAAGAGGGAGATCATGTCTTCCTAAAGGTTACTCCGGTGACAGGAAGGTCTTTGAAGATCAGGAAGCTGAACCCACGATTCATTGGACCTTTCCAGATCTTGAAACGTATTAGGCCTATAGCATATCGGATAGCTCTTCCGCCGAGCCTAGCCAATATCCACAATGTCTTTCATGTCTCGCAATTACGCAAGTACTATGCGTCCCCCGACCATGTGTTACAGCCAGAACAGATACAGCTGAGAGAAGATTTAGCTCTACCGCTCGCACCTCAGCGAATCATTGATCACAAGACTCGCCAGACGCGAAACAAGGAGGTTCCTATGGTACGAGTAGTATGGGCAAACGGGGAATTAGAAGAACAGACATGGGAGCTAGAAGCTGACATGAAGATAGCCTATCCAGAATTTTTTGAAAGGTATGAATTATCCTTGCCCTTAAATTTCGAGGACGAAATTTTTCTAAGGGGGGTGGAATGAAACATCCCGCTCTTTTCTTAGTAAGAATTTCGTCGAATAACTGCTCATAGAACCCTGGGTAAGAGTAAATGTGTGGAAGTCTGTAGGAATTATTCTGTTTGGTTTTGGACAAGTTGGATGACACTCAAATGATTCCTACTGACCCTCAGGATTGGATGATGAGATTGAACTGACCGTTAAACGGAGTTCTGCGGAGTTTCGGACGATTCCGTAGACACTAAAACGGTTCCGTTTATCCTGTAGAATTGAGCAGAGAGCCCTAAGTCTCTGGAAACCCAACCGGTACCAGGGAAAGGTTTTAAACACCTTGGGATATTCCCACGATCCCATTGGGACGGTCGGGAAGTAACGAAACCGCGAGCGGAACAACGGTTTACAGTCACCAGGGCTCGATGACGTGTGAAAATGTATCTTTGAAAAATACTCCTCCGGAGAAAAATTCACAAATGCCTTAAAGCATTGATATTCCCATGACCAGGGAAATTAGAGGATCGCGACGGTACAAGCGGAATATTTTTTGGACGACCGTGCGCGACGCACTGACACTGCGAACGATAAAACACGAGCAAAATGAAACTGGGAGAAAGTGAAATTTTGGGCAGCTCATGTGAGGAAATCAGATTCAAGGAAAATAATTTAAATTCTAATTACTATTCATGATGTGACACTTGGATTATCATCCAAATTAATTAATTTTTTAAAGAAATTAAAAGGGCATTTTGGTAAATAAGCATAGGGGTAAAAAGGTAAATTAAAGGGGCAGCCTCTTGGCTATAAATAGCCAGCCCCATAATCAGAAAAAAATTGGGAAAAATTCCTATCCTAGGGGAAACTCTGTCCGTGTGCTCCGAGACTTTGCCGAAGAAACTCCGCCGGACAACTTGAATCGCGCTCAAAGATCGGAGGACGACTTCCCCCACACTTCTTCCATCACTGAACAACCCTCCAAGAAGTGGGTAACTCTAGTTTACTCACCTCTTTGGTGGATGTATGTGTTTATGTGTGTGTATGTCTTGATGTTTGTATTTATGCTTAGGTAGTTTAGAACTTTGGTTAGGATAGGGAGATGATTCTGAAGGGTCCTGTGACCTGGACTAGATAGGATTTTGATGGTTGGAATATGTGTGAGAACCTCAAGGAGCATCCATGAGAAAAGAGGGAAAGAAAGGAAAGAAAATAAAGAAATCGGTTTCAGATTCGCCAGTGATCGCTGAGCGGCCCTTGGTACTGCTGAGCGGACCCCAGGTACCGCTGAGCGGTCTGAGACCTGAAAGTCTTATGGAAGCTGTTTTGAGGCACATAGTCTAACAATCAATGATTTAATTGTAATTGGTAATTGATGTAAGTACAGTATGTGCAGTATGTGAAATAATCTGTTAGCATTCCATGCATCATGATAAGATAATTTTAAGAGGACTAGAAGTAATTCTGCACTAAGTAAAGATTATGAGTTGAACCATAGGGAACAAGTCATGTCATGCTGCAGGTACAGAAAGGAAAAGATGATGAAATACTGTATGAAAAAAAATGCTGAAAAATTCTGAGAAACATGTACAGGCCGTGATCACGAGAGCCAAACGATCCCACATCAATAGGTCAGAGGGGCATACTGAAGGTGGAAGCCCGCCACAGGTGGTGTCGATATGGCATACCTGAAGGTGTGCGATTATCATGCCTATCAGGGTTGAAAGAGGGCAATGCTAGGTGGGGGTACAACATCCGCCCATTGTTGAGGTGTCGAGAGAGGGCACGCGGCAGGTGGAAGCCCACCACAGGAAGGTCGAAAGAGGGCCTACCTGTGGGTGCGAGGTTATTCCACCATAGTACTGTCGAAAGAGGGCATTATTATGGTGGGAATAACGTATATTCCAAAACCATGTTTAATATGATATGCATGACTATATGAAATGTATGTATCTGGTATTCTGTAATTACCGTCAAGAGAACGCTCGGGACGGCTATGTATGTATACGTAATGTTAATAAGCACGCGAACTTAGTAAGCAAGAGTAGTTCTCCTATCACTTAGTAACATAGATAAAGTCGTTCATAACTTTAGGCTAGATAATAATCAGTAGGATGTTTAGTATGTATGCACACTTAGAAATCTCTGAGCGGCCTAAAGTCCGACCTAATGTAACATGAGATACAGGAACTAAAGTTACTTTCACTGAGAACCTACCGTTCTCACTCCTACTGCCTTATGACTTCAGGAACCTAAGATGACTCGTACTTCGAGGATGCCGACGAACCGCCCGAGGAGCCATGAGCGGTTGCTACAGGATATGGACCAGAGGTAGCTGGATGCCGGGATTTTTTTATCAAGGGCATGCTGAGTAGTGTTCCAGTAGCCCTTGCATTTTGATATTATGTATTTTGGATTATGTATATGTTATTTGTACCTTACTTATTGTAATTATAACCATGTGACTTTGTATGATGGACCAACTGAATGTATATTCCATGCTTTATTATTATTCGACTGCTATCCGCTAAGCCCAAAGGCTTTACCGCTTGTTATACTTTTGCTTTCCGACGCATGGCTCTATTTTAGTAATTATTTAATGCAAATGAAAAGTTTAAAATTGGTCCCTATTTTCATAAGCAACTACTTTCGAAAGATAACAATGGACTAAGGTATTCCCACCAGGTAGTGAACAACCTAGTGAGCTTGCGTACGACTTAAGCGTATGCAGTTAGCTAGGGTGTTTCATCATCGGCATGATGAACAGTCCACTGCATTGATGAACGATACCATGCTCAAAGGTTGCATGATAAACTGTCCCGTGCCTGGCAAGTATGGTGGAATGATTCCCGCGCATCATATGCGTGATGACCAGTTGAGTCTGTTTGCATACATGTATATGTGGTTATGTTACGATGGTTAGGAATAGCAAGAAAGATTAGATCCCCCAATTACTTAGTAAATTAGATAAAATTGTTCAGGATCCTAGGCAAAGATAATAATCAGTAGGAGCTTAGTATGCATGATCACTTAAAGATCTCCAGAGTGGCCTGGAGGATAACCAAGAAATTGAACATTAGGTAACGCTAAGGAAACCCACTGAGGACCAAGAGTTGTCACCCTCACTCGATTATGGATCCAGGTGTGCGAAGTGAATGGATCGACCGGAGGGATGCGTGGTAGACGATAGAGGGCTGCAGCAAGACAGTTCCGGAGCCAAGACAAAGTGATAATGGTTGCGTTAGGACGATGGATGTTTTGTATGATGTTCTATGACTTTTATACATTTTGTGCAAATATTTAGTATTAAGGCAATGTGTAACTATGTATTGAACCTTGGTTGTAATTATATATATATATATACACACACTCTCTTCTTGCTCTGCTTCGGTTATTACCTAGCTTATATTAGGCACTAGCGACTGTTATATGTTCTCTTAATCATGCACGACTCCTAGTTTATACATTAATAAAGCACACAAATGATTTTCAAAATGGTCCATATTTTCGCGTAAGAGATATTTGCAAAGGTAAAAGTAAGGGTTAAAGATAACCCGACACAACGAATAACAACTCTGTGAGCATTGCTTACTACCATGGAAGTGGGCAGTTAGCAGGGGTGTTACACTTAACATGGAATACGTGAGTACACAAGATTTAGAATATAAAGAGGATGCATAAGAGTTTAAGAATTATTCTGTAGAGTTTAGGTCAAGGAGAGTAAGATGTTAAAGATTGTTTGAGTAATAAGCATTTTAGGATTTCATTAGTACTTTTGAGATTAAGAAACACTAGAATGGAGATTAGGTTAAGAATGATCAAAGGAAAACAAGAAAATGAGTATATATGATCATATAAAGCAAATGTGGTTTAGAACACATAGGTTTAAGAGATTGATCGTACAAGGTGAAATTAAATGATATTTAACTAACAAAAATGATAAAATAAATGAATAAAAATTAAAGATTATTTAAAATGCTTAAGCTTTGAAATGGAGTTCATTGGAGGAGGTTGTATTAATAGTATTATCTTGTTTTTAATATATTAGTAATATTAATATGATATGATATAATTTTATTATTTTTTTAAAATAAATTAACATTTATGATTGAATTTTCAGGTTAGTTCCATGTGCACTTTCCATTTATGTTCATTATTTTATTTTTCATATTAATAATAATATAATAATAGATAGATTTATCACATATATATAATGTAATATAGTTTAATTTTTATGTATTACCATCCAATCATTTTTAATTATATTAATAAAAAAATACTTGACTATATCTTACACATTAACAAAAGGTAACAACCAAGGTTGTCAAACTCGAGAGTTTAAATAAACTCGTGAAAGCTCAGTAAACTCGAATCGTAAACTCGACTCGTAAAATCGTAAGAGTTTACATATGTAAAAAATATATGTTATAAGCAATACAATTAGGAACTAAACATGATTAAATTTTGTATTTCTAATTTACATTGAATAATGTTAACTTTAAAATAAAATAAATGAAAAAAATATCATAAAATATGCCTTAATGCATGACACTTAGTTATGTAATATTTTATTATGTATATGTATTACTTTATAATTTGATAAAACATAGCTCAATTATGATAAATATATAAAATCGGCGTAGTAAACTCGATAAATATGGTCTAACACACATAAAATCAACTAAGTATCTAAAAAAGTTACCAAATTTATACATCTTGAGGTAAACTCGTAAACTCGTAGGTATATTTTAACTCGTAAACTCGCTAGTAAAATCTAGAGTTTACTTAAACTCGTACGAGTTTACCAAAAAAGAGTTTATATTAGTGTTAACTCGTTTTGTGTTGTGAAATCGTAAACTCGTAAGAGTTTACGAGTTAACTCGAGAGTTTAATAACCATGGTAACAACTATATTAAATGATAGTTTTTTATCTTATATCTTCTATAAAATTGGTAGAATTTTGAAATAAATGATCCTACGTTTCTTTTTCTTAATTAAATATTAAATAATACTACATGGAAATCCTAAAAAGATCAATTGAAATTGTAAGAATATAATTATACCAAAATTTGCGTTTAATTTAAAATGTGGATTACCCCTAGTACGGAATATTGGGATTAGGATTGATAGGTCATTATATATGTGATTATTATATCAAAATAAAGTCATAATGAATCGATCATAATTATTATCAATCGTATTATTGGTCTGTCTCTTACTCTTGGCACTCACTATAATGCTACCTTTGATTCTCTGGCTTGGGTTGTCTCTGCGTATTTCTCTTCCAGTAGTTTTTCTGCTTTTGACATCATTGCTTTGATCATCTGGTCAATGACCTTTGAATATGATATTTTTGAATTTTTTTTCTTTCTGTGGCGAATATTTCATTGTTACAAACCTCTATTTCTTTCATCATTTTATATCCATATTAGTGTTATTATGCTTTTTTTGGTTAAATTTTACTCTGTGTTTGACTTTGGGCTTATCTTTTCTTCCCGTCTTTATAACTCTGATTTTCCTTGTGGTTCTTATCTCCTTCGCATCGGATCCACTTTGTCACTTTTGTCTACGTTTACATTTTTTTTTAATTAATCTTTCTTTCATATTGCTTCCATGTGTTGTTTTTTGTGGCTCTGTTTGTTGCATGAGTTCAATTTAGGCAAAATTGTTGGAAATCTGTCTATCATTATCAAGTTGGATCAATAGCTAATTGTTTTCATTTATTGCTTAAAAAATCATAAATATAACAATTAGATAAGAATATAAAAAAAAATACTTAACAACTAAACTAAATAATAATATATTAAAATTAAGATATTAATTTCAGTGAACTA
Organism: Nissolia schottii; assembly: GCA_003254905.1. Taxonomy (NCBI): domain Eukaryota; kingdom Viridiplantae; phylum Streptophyta; class Magnoliopsida; order Fabales; family Fabaceae; genus Nissolia; species Nissolia schottii. The sequence continues at coordinate 25,076 of QANU01009599.1, forward strand.
ATCATTTAAATTACACATGGTTTGAACTTACGAGCTCTGCATATCACCCTTATCCTAAACTGCTAGGCGAATCCCTTTTAACTCCGGGGCTTTACCTGAAATCGAAATCAAAATCAAAATCAAAATTAAATTATTTAACCGATTTCCTATAAATAATAGTGAAAAACTCTTCCATACATATCTCGAGACGGTGTTATCGCTGATATCACTCAAGCTTGTTTGTTTCGATTGAAATTCCTAAAGAGGTTGAGATCTGTAAGTCAATCACGCTAATCCTTCGCCGGTTTCCTCTTCTTCTTGTTCTCGCTTTTATCTTAGTTGCGCATCTGTTTTGAGCTTGGAGCTTGCTCCCTTGTAGCCTGTTTTGGAACTGAAGTTTCGTTTATGCTATCGACTTCGTATGCATCCTTTTAGTTTCTTAATTGCCGCTCTTTGTGCCTTAGCATGCGATTTTTCATTTTCCCTTCACTCTTTATGCTGTATAATATGTGCCGGTGTGATGTCTGTCGGTGTTAATTATTGATCCTTCTCGCAGGCACTGACCGTAAATCCATGAAAATGAAAGCGTGGAGATTATTGCTGCTCCTTCTTTGTTCACAAGTCTTCTCTTATGCAGTGGTAAGAAATAAAAAGAATAGTTCCCCGTGCTCGCTCTCTCTATCTTTAAACAATCTTATTTGTTTGGTTAGACTAATGTGAATTCATTCTGTATTTGATGGGAACTAGATCGGTGCTCCTCAGACTTGCCCTGCTGACAATGTGGGTAAATGCGATGATTCAGATGGATGGGAAGGGGAATTCTTTCCTGGCATTCCCAAAATTAAATATGAGGTAATGTCATTCGATGATGATAGTTATACATATTATACGTAACACTGTGACAACGTTCAATCAAAGGTTTTTTTTTTTCACTATGAGAGTCTTTCCAGATCTTAGTTTAGAGGAGATCTTGGCATGAAATAGCGTTTTTCAGAAAAATCTCATGAGTATGGTTTCTCTGTGTTCGTTTGGTTTCCATAATTATGTTTTGTATATTTTATTGATGCATATGTTGAGTTTTCAGGGCGCCTCTAGCAAGAATCCACTGTCGTTTAAATGGTATAACGCAGAGGAGGAAATTCTTGGGAAGAAAATGAAGGTAGATTTTCGATTTTGTTACAAGATGTTTGTCAAATTTATCTTTACTTTTAACATCCCCACCCAGGCATCTGTTGGCTTCCGATCACAATTCCTTCTATAACTGCAGGATTGGTTCAGATTCAGTGTTGCATTTTGGCATACATTCCGTGGAACAGGTGCTGACCCTTTTGGTGCGCCTACCAAGCACTGGCCTTGGGAAGATGGTACCAATTCATTAAACATGGCTAAAAGAAGAAGTATGTTGACCATGTCTCTCCTAATTGATACTTCATTGTCATAGATTGTATTATTTGGCGTGCAATAATTTTCTCTTAATTGACAGTGCGAGCAAACTTTGAGTTTATAAACAAACTTGGAGTCGATTGGTGGTGCTTCCATGACAGGGATATTGCACCTGCTGGAGAAACTCTGGAGGTGAGTCTATATTTGAAGTTTCTGGATGTCATTTGTATTAAATTCATAGATTCATAGGTGGAAATGAATCATGAGAGGCAATAGTGTATATATCCTTGATTTGTCATGCTTTTTCTTATTATTGGAAAACAAGTTTATTAAACTCGGGAGTTTACTAAACTCGTGAAGCCACAATAAACGGGAATTGTAAACTTGTAAGAGTATATGTATGTAAAAGATATTTTATATAAGCGATATATTCAGTAACTATGCATGATTAAATGTCATATTTATAATTTATTGAATAATGTTAACTTTTTAATAAAACAAATGAAAGAAATATCATATAATATTCCAAAATTCATGGCTAAGTGTTATGTCATACTTTATTTTGTGCGTTTATTACTTTGTATAACAATAAAACATAATCCAATTATGATAAATATATATAATTAGCTGAATAAACTCAATAGATATTATTTAACGTAATAAAGTCTACTTAGTATCCAACAAAAGTTAGTAAATTTGTACATTTTAGGGGAAAAATCAAGTTTAAACTCGCCGCTGATTTTTATTGGATTTACTTAAACTTGTAGAAGTTTACCAAATAAAGAGTTGACATGAGAGTTAACTCGTTCTTATAAGGTAGGATTGTAAACTCATAAGAGTTTAAGAGTTAACTCGAGAGTTTAACTATCATGCTGGAAAGATTCTCCAATTGTGGTCATAGCATGTGGATATCTATATTTACATTAATGATATGTTATCTTCATTAATATTTGTATTTGCTTTCTGAGCTATTATAAATTTACAACTGTGTTTATCATAGGAAGCTAATGCTAACTTGGATGAAGTTGTTGCGCTTGCCAACGAGCTTCAGATTCAGGTAATTTGACATGAATGAACATGTTGATGTTGATTAAACTCCTCACAGATGATATGTTATTCTCAAATAGAACCAGAAACACTCTTTTCTAGCAACATATTCAAAGGATTAATTCACTATAAAAACATCTCGCAATTATGGTTTTCTTTTTCTTTTTTTTTTTTTGAGACACAATTATGGTTTTCCATCTCAAAAGTATACAGAATTGGAGTTAGGCAGTAATTCATTAATTGTTAATCAACAGTAGTTAATATGCCTTTAGAGCATTTTCTTTTTCCAGTGAGCTACCCTATTATAGAATGAAAAATTAGATTTCTTATAATTTCCATTGTATTATGTGCTATTTTTCTATGTATTCAAGTTGATAAGAGAAGGAAATTATGATAATACTCACTGACTCAGACATTCAAATAGAAACTCTTTTTTGAAATATTGTTTGTCTAGAAATAGGTTCAAATCTGCTTATATGTTATGACTTGGGAGAAGAACCACTGGCATAAAATGATATTGTTATTTGACTTCATAGGGTAAAAAGAAAGTTTTATGGGGAACAGCTCAATTGTTCATGCATCCTCGTTATATGCATGGTGCTGCTACTAGGTAAATATATGTACTACCTGACTTGTACATGCTGTTCTGATGCCTGTTGGATTCATGGCTCACAAAATCAACTGCTTTTACAGCTCTGAGGTTGGGGTATATGCATATGCTGCTGCACAAGTGAAGAAAGCCATGGAGGTACATTTCCCTATGTATACATCAAGAATGTCAATAGAATTTTAAGAAATATTGTCCATTTTTTCTCAATCAAACATATTGCAGGTCACACATTATTTGGGGGGAGAAAATTATGTTTTCTGGGGTGGACGAGAGGGTTACCAATCCCTTTTGAACACGGATATGGAACGAGAGCTTAATCATTTGGTGCGTTAATCATGTTATCTTTGGTTTGATTGTTTGGTTGGACCACTTTTCTTTTCTTGTATAATGAAATGATAGTATGAATTTGAATGCTGATGAAAAATAAAAGTCATGTAAGCAAGTCCAGAGCATGAAGCGATGTAGGAAAATTGATGTCTTTAGCTTCATAATATTAACCCCATACTTGCACCAAGAAAACCATGTTTTGTCCAATAATGTCCTGTGTTGTTTATTTATCTTATTTATTTGTTTTACAGGCTAGGTTTTTTGAAGCTGCTGTTGCATACAAAAAGAAGATTGGATTCAATGGTAACACTCTGGAATTCCCAGCAAACTCAACTATTCTGTGATGATATTCTTGTGTAATTTCTTGTTCTTATTTGATTTCAGGTACACTGCTGATTGAACCCAAGCCGCAAGAACCTACAAAACATCAGTAAGCTTCTTACTTGTCGATTCAGTCAGTAAATTAACACTTGCACCCATAAAGCAACCTTTTGTTCCGCCAGGTACGATTGGGATGCTGCAACCACAGCTAATTTCTTGCGAAAGTATGGACTTACTGGTAATATATACATCTCATCATTTTACGATCTTTCCAAGAACCATCGAGGCTTGGTTTGCTAAAGTTGTGGCTTTTCAAAAGCTACTTGTGAAAGTCGTGGTACTATTATAGTATTGTTTGGTAAATAATATAAAAGCTGCTCTCAATAAGTAGAAGTGACAAGAATAGTGTTTGAGGTAAATATACCATAAAGTTGCTCCTAAAATTTATAATGACTTCAATGGACATGTATAATAAAGATATAATTTCTATTTTCACTTGTTAAACTACAATATTTGATATGATTAAAAGGAAATTAGATCGTGTCTTGCAGAAAGCTTGTTTAAGTTTTTCTCCCTTGCACAGAAAATCTAATGATGAATGCAGAAAAAATTATTAGTGATATGATAAGCATCAAGAATGACATCAATATTTTTTATTTGATAAACTATGACTCTGATTATAATTCTTCTTCATAATTCTAAAATATAGAAATAATCTATGTGCATATAGTGCTTACGTGAAACAATGAACAGATTTGAGTTTCTATAAAATTGCTATGCAATTGAAAAGTTATTCTGGTTTTGATGCCAGACATAAATAGCTGGGATTGAAGAATAGTAGCAGGAATAGCTAAAAAAAATGGAGGGAGATTTTCCCAAGAATAAAAAATTAAGGGGAGAGAATCAAAATCTTAATTAATGAATGGGTAAAGTTGGATTTTTATTGATGTTTAAGGTTAGAGTCTCTAAATTTTAGATAGCCAAAATGAGCTCTAAGAAGCCTCCTATAAATGCTACCAAGAGCACCCGAGGCTCTCAAAAGCCAAGAGTAAAAGCTCTCTAGTTTTTCTATTTACCAAACAAAAAACTTGGCTTATGCATTTTGGGAGCAGGAGTATCGCTCAAGAAAGCCTTCCCAAACAACCACCTAATTACTGTGATGTCCTTCCATCATGAAAATTCTACGTTGTTAAGCAGTACACATTAGTTTTTTGAACTGTATAATATATCTTTCTTAGATTTTTCTCACATTTTGTTTAGGGTTGTGCTAACCAATACCCTCAAAGTAGTAAGTTTTAAGCTGTTAATGTATTCATTGTTCATTGGAAACTTAATTTTTCAATGCAAACTTACCATTTTTGCTTTCTTAACAAGTGCCCTAAGGGCACGTGTTAGCAAATCCTTCTTTTAAAGTTTGAAACCTCTACTTAAAAGTAATGCCAAATTGTACCCACTTTTGGTTAAAAGTAATGCCAGTTGGTTGATACATGCGTTAAAAAAGAGAGATTTCTCTAGTATGATTGCGATATTCCAATATATGCCGGAGCCAAACTAAAACAATCAGGATGACTTACTCGTATTACACTACACTTAATATTGTCCCCAACTATACAAGTTATTCACAAGTTTCTTTCCTTCTTCTTTAGGAGAATTCAAGCTCAACATTGAGTGCAACCATGCCACTCTATCTGGTCATAGGTGAACATTTTATTGTATTTCCATGAGGTTGTTATTTGTATCATATCGTGGAAATCTGATAATCATAACTGAAACTCTGGGTGTGTTCTTTGAACTTGTAATGGCTGTACATGGAAGCTGTCATCACGAGCTTGAAACTGCAAGGATCAATGGACTGCTGGGTAATATTGATGCTAACACTGGTGATCCTCAAGTTGGTATGTGTTGCCTTTGTTTTTATTTTTATTTGAAATTTAAGAATTATTTAAACGTGATTTTAAAAGATAGAAACTTGACTTTGTATTATTATGTCCCATGATAAAAAATTGAAATTTGAAACTGTGCTAATTATTGCAGGTTGGGACACAGATCAATTTCTTGTAGATATTCAAGAAGCGACAATGATTATGCTTAGTGTGATTAGAAATGTATGCTAATGCCAGTACCTCAGATTGCATCATGAAAAGCTACTTTGTATTAAAGTTGTAATCTCATCTACCTGGGTTCATTTTCTAGGGAGGACTTGCACCGGGTGGATTCAACTTTGACGCCAAATTGTGAGTTCTGCACCGTATTTGCTTACTTTCTTTTTGTTAAGAGATATAAAACCGAACTTGGGCTTCTATCAGTGGATTGAGCCTTAAACTTTTAGGAGAGTGTTGCTTTGACATGGTATTTGGGTATATATGACCAACTGGTCAGGAGTTCAATATCTGCCACATTCATCCTTCCCAATTAAGTTGGAATGGGCATGTTCCATGTTTCAGCTACAAAAAAAATCTTTAGTCCTTCAATACACTTATATGATACTGTTATGATGGAACTTTCATATTTGTTTTTTTACAATTTCTTTCTCAAACAATGTTGTAGGCGGAGAGAGAGCACGGATGTTGAAGACTTGTTCATTGCCCACATTATTGGCATGGATACGATGGCTCGTGGTCTCAGGAATGCTGCCAAGATAATTGAGGTGATACCCTCTATCATCCCATCTATTTAGTTTCTCATCTAATGCAGCTGTAGAAAGTGTCTGTGAAAGCTTTAATGTCTTTTGAAAATCAACCATTTCTTGTCCTTTCTTTTTCTGATTACATCAAACTAAATGCTCTTCATTATGTTGATACAAAGGATGGTTCTCTAGCTGAGCTTGTCCGCAAGCGATATCAGAGTTTTGACACTGAAATTGGTGCGCAAATAGAGGTAATGCAATATTCTTCCAAAATTTTCTTCTTGTCCTCTACTCAATGCCTCTTGTGGTTAATTTTGTTGGAATGCATGTTGGCATAGGCTGGTAAAGCTGACTTTGAATTCCTTGAGAAGAAAGTCAAGGAATGGGGAGAACCCAAGGTTGCTTCAGCAAAACAGGTAACTCAATCTAGATTGTCTGCTTATTGTGTTATTTGCTTAAGATTGTTCCACGTGATCATTCCTTTCTTATGTATAATATAACAAATGTTAGATTCCACGTTGTGTCTGTGTTATACTCTTTTGATAGTATGCAAGTATATAGTAAACATCAAGTAACCTTTCCTACACTAGTCGAATAAACCCTCTATTATTCCCTATGTACATTTGCTACCTTTGTTCGGAAATATTTCTTTCTATAACCATATTGATGATCTAACCAGATTGTTCATGTTTAATCTGTTCTGTACTCACTAATCAACGACTTTCTGTACAATGCTTCGCATAGATTCTAACTTAGGTTTGTTCAATGTTGCAGGAGCTGGCTGAGATGATCTTCCAATCTGCAATGTAGAAATTAGAACGCATCATCTAGCAATGTGTGGTGGTTGTTTTGCTTGTTCATTTGGTTAGGAACAGCGCAGCATAATAATAGATTTACTTACAAGGGAGACACTGTCGTTAGTAATAAATAGATGCTTCCTTTTCCTTTGGAAAAAAAAATAAAAATTGACAGCCAATTTCCCTAGGACTTCGCCACTTCATGTGAAGCCGGGTGAATAGCCTGTTTCCTTAAACTACTAAATAATAAAAGGAGTTGGTGCAAAACCTTTTTTGATTTTGGTCAATTTAGTTATTGTTTTGTGCGGTGAGTTTACGGTCATGTGTTCACGTGCCTCCAACATTTCCTCCGCTCCGATTTGCTCTCTCCTTGTCATGTAACACAAGGGGTGGACCTACAAGGATCTCTGATGCCTAAGTTAGCACAAATATTAAAAGTATTGAGGTTTGGGAACTAGAACAAACTTGAGAGTGACCTTGCCTCCTCGTTTTATTGTTTAGTTACGAACACTTTGGATTAATTTAAATTTCTTATTAGAAAAATTACTAGATTAAGATGGTATATTTAGAGAATTTTTAGAATATTCGTACATGGAAAGTTATTGACCAAACACGATCAAATCAACACACCAAAATACAAAATTTGAAACATACACGACCATAACACACAAACACACGAGGCTAGCATACACATACACCTAAGCAAGTCAACAAGACAGTTTATCCTCTTCCATTTACTATGCATAAGTCACTATTCATGATGGATGAATTATCTTATTATCATTTCATTTTCAAAAAAANCCTTGCTTCCCTATTTAAGGGTCTTTCATGGTTTCACCAAGAGCACTTCCATTCTTTGCTTCATTTGAAGAACACTTCCATATCTACTTTCTTTCCTTATTTTCACTAAGTTTTCCTCTTAGTTTCCTTTCCAAAACCGTGGCCCTCATCACCTTTGTCCTCTCAAATTTTTCCTTGTTTTCCCTGGGGAAACCCTAGCTCAAGTACACTAGAACACCTTCCGTAGCAAGTCAAGCAAGCATTGGAAACACCAAGGCTTCAAGGGACTTCTACGCAAAGTTTCCTCCATCTACTTGAAATCCTTCCAAGAGTGGGTAACCTTTGCTGACCACCACTTGAGTGGCCTAGATGTGTGAATAATGTTATGTATATGTTGTTGATGTAGTTGTTGTTTGCCTAGAAAACTGCTGGTGTTTATCTGTGACTTTGTTGGGATATAAGTATACCTAGGTTTGACGTATGAAAATAACAAGGTTGTGTAGAAATTGTAGGTTGAGATTTTTATCATGAAAAACAAACATCGTTTTTGAAATATACATGAAAGGGGTGTTAAGTTTCAAAATTTCCGGAGCCCTCGACGAATTTCTCGAACAAATTAAACAACGTTTCGGGCGAGCAAGGGCAAAATGGTGATTTCAAAAAATAGGACTGAAAATCTGGGTTTGTTTTCATGAAAAATGAGTTTAGAGCTATCAAAAACGTTTGGGTGAAGTCGTGAGCCCTTGGGATTTTTGATAACTAAAATTTTGAAGAAAATCAAGATTTACGGGTAAAAACGGCGTTTTGGGCAAAAAAAAGGTAAAATTGTAATTTTGAAACTTTGGGTTACAAATCTAGGTTTATAAGTGTGAAAAATGAGCTTAAAGCTATCAAAAATGTTGGGGGAGTCTTGGTCCCTTGGGGTTTTTTATAACTAAAATTTTGAAGAAAAGCAGAATATCGGAGTTTCTGGAACAACCAAGTTAATAATGAATATGTATGGTGAATAAGGAAAGTTACAAGAAATATACTAAGAGTCATGAGAAAATCACTGATGAAAGCCTTTTTAACCACTTTCTCAGATCTTGACACGCCTTTCATCAAATTTGGCGCTGAGTGATACACATCCTTCGCTGAGCGACGCTTTCATCCAGAATCTTCTCTTTAAGCTCTTTTCCAATTCTGTCCTATTCTTCCCTTCTTCATGGGATTATTCTTCATTAAATTTATGCTTGCATCCTTTTATCAAAACATATTTAAAACCTACAAAACATAGAGATTTAATTAGATAATTCTTTAAAATATGTGAGAATAAGTGCCATTTTGAATTATGAAAATTGTATGTTTTGGGCACTTATCACTCCCCCTGACTTAAGACCTTGTTTGTCCTCAAACAAGAGGTAGTATAATTATTTTACAAGAGATTAATGCTTATGATCAACCAGTTAATGCAATGAATTGAAAATGTTTCAAACAGTTTAAGCTTGAGACCATGTGAAACATAAAAGAACCTGAACAAGTCAAATGCATCAAATACTTGAATAGCATAAACAAATCACTCTATCCAATGTCTTTTCCACCAAGGAAATTGTCATTTATCGCTCAATGGTCAGTGGACCAATTTGGGGTGAGTGTTTTCGCTCCATGTCACCATTGAATCACAACAATTTAAATTTGTTACCTGTCTCGTCATTCAATACAAAGTATGGTCATGCAAGGATCACAAAGGTCTTTTAAGGGTTGTAATGGGGCCAGGCTACAAAGAACATTGGTTTTTCTGGGTATGCAAAGTTTTCCCAATTAAGAGAGTATTGAAAACCAACTTCTTGTTGTCACCTGTTTTCAAAACATCCTTTTCCGTACTTACCCTTTTTCTCCTTACTTTTTCTTTTCCTTCTATCCCTTTTTCTTTTTCTTCTTTTTTGTTTTGGGATAGAATGTGTTTTTTTCTTGATTTTGTTCTTTTCATCGTTTGTTTCTTCCACTTTGGCTTACCCTTATTTCCCCCTGACTTAGATCTTTGCACATAATCTAATTTGAATGCTCTCTTAATCTAGGAATTAAGGGACAACATTTTTTTCTTTTTAGGTTCGGGGATTATGAACAAGAATTTTCTCATGTTAGGCTCAAAAGGTGTGCAAAGGATGTTCCTAATTAAGGGTAGGCTTTATTTGGCCAAGTGGAGTTGAAAACCTAAAGAACGAATTGCCTTGATCATCTCCTATTATTTCCATACAATTATCAAATTTAGAGACTCAAACAAATTCAATTATGCAAAACAATGGTGATTCTCTCTTCTCACTAAGTGTATGGGCTCACTCCCTCACATGGGTTAAGGTTTAATTTCTTGATTTCAAAACATCTTCAAGGTTATGTTTCATGCAAACAAGCAAAAATGCATATGAACATGTGCATGGTAACTATGTATGTATTCACAAGTCTAGTATAGTTATTGAAACAGTTCAATTCATGATATATGTGTTCATGCATTAAACCAAGTAAAATAACTACTACTTTGTTATTAAACAACAAGTTCTTAAGCACATATTAAACTAATAAGGAAATTAATTAATTAAGGTGCCAGAAAATTAAAAAGCTCCCTGTTATGGTGAATGTTTTGAAGTAGCCTTGTTGATGTAGCTTCTTCTTGTTTTATCCAAGCTACTTCATCTTGCTTCACTGTTGTTGAGGAGATAGAGGCTCATCCTTCTTAGGAATCATGCTCTTCATCCTCTAGAAGTGTGTCTCTCTTTTGTTGTTGTTAGGAATCTTCAGTGGTTGTTCTTCGGCCTGCAAAAACAATCAAAGGAAACTTCCTTTCTTCCAAGTAGCGTTAGAGAGATCATGTTTTATTTTGAATCCTTGTTGTAGACAGAATTTCCTACAACTTGCGGACAAAACTTCCCGCTTCAGTAGACAGAAGTTCCCACAATGATTTTATGGATTCAAAATAAACATCTTAAGGTGCTTTTTGAAAAGATTCTTTTCTTTGAAATTACCTTTCATTTCTTAACAAATAATAATCCTTTTTCAATTAGCTCATGTGCACCTCATAATTGCTTAAAAGGTTTAAAATCTGTCATTAAGTTTAAAATAAAAAACGCTTCAAGTTTAACTTAATTGAAAAAGATTAGCATTTTTAAATTCAAACCTAATTACAAGATTCAAGAAAACCTTTCTTTTTCACCATATTATAAAAAATGTTCTTATCACCTTAAATTAATTAACCTTCAAAATTAATAAACTACTAATTAATAAAGACTTACAAAATCTCTGGATTGCCTTCCAGACAGCGCTTTGTTTAACGTCGTTAGCCCGACGCATTTTTCTTTCTAGCTCTCCTCCTCATCATCAACCCTTCTCCCATGGCAAGAGTCCTTGGGATTNTACTGTAGAGGGCTATGGCTGAAACATGGTTCTGGCTAGAGCACTTTGGGTTTTATCGCTCCTCTCTCGAATCCTTCACCATCTTTATAGGATAGGATACTTTTTCTCATTCATTTTCTTTTTTGGTACGATGAACAATGTGATATAGGAAAGAAGAAAGTACAAGGAAAGGCCTTTCTCCTTGCAAGCAAAGCAATATGTCTTAAACATATGTTTCATGTTTCAGGCACTAGTCATTTTTTCTCTCACGACTCATAGCATTCAGTATTCAAATACGTCTTTCTAGTTGTATAGTCTCGCTCTTCCTTCTACTATACGCAATGTAATTTGAGTAATTTGAGAACGAAATGAATGAATGGGATTTTTATAGACGAATTGAAAAATGGAATTTTATCATATGCTGCTTTCATAAGTTATGAGTCGCCTACGATAATTGAAAAAGGAGAGCTTTAGGAGATTTTAGGGGTAGAAAATTATGTCATGAGGGCCTATTCAACTATTGATAATGGTTTTTCATAGATGGCAGAAAATGAAGATCGTGTTTGAGGCTTACCAAGGATTTATGTTGAAGACAATTGTTTGACACCACAGTCCTATCTTTTATTACTTTCCCACAAGAAAAAGAAATAGTGGACAAACCCTCGTATTCAATAAAGAGCCCCCAATCCCTATTTTTTACACCCGAGGCTCTTCTAAGTCAATTTCAACACAGACGGGGGAAGCCCTCTTGTCGCTAAAGCCAGTTTGAAAAGGCATGCCGTCACGGTGCTATCATAACTTATCAGGGTAAACGAATCCACTCATGATCTGTGCAATCCTCTTCCTTTACTTTATACTTTACCTTCTTGTCTTTGGCTAAGGGCTAAGCAAACCTAGAGCCCAATAAAAGGTCTCTCCCTTAAGAAAGAATGAAAGGTTTTGCCATCAAAGCGTTGACTGACAGGAAGCAAGCCGATAGATTTGAACTAAATTTCCTTCTTTTGATATGGTCAGCCTATCTACTGTGAAGCTCCAGAACCAGTCGACCTTGTCCTCTAGTCCCCTTGGTCCAAGTAGTCGTACACTACCTTGACCCAGAACTTACTGAACTTACTAAAGGCACTCTTTCAGGATCCAAAGATATCTATGGATTTCCTGGTCCTCTTTTATCACGTAGAATGGTACTCCAGGCGCTTCTTTTCTTTGAAGCGCCCTCTACTTTCTCTCGTAAGAATGAATTCCTTCACTCTGACTTTCATTCTTTCTGTTCCGGATTTCGACTTACAGGGCTCTCCTTGTCCCTCTCATAGGATTTACCCTTTTCCGATAAGCTCTTTAGTCTTCCTTTCTGAGCATACCGAAAAAGCCACAGGTTTTCCTATCGGTCTCTCACCTACGAGTTCGCGCTTTTTTTTGCCTAGCATGGTTGTTTGATTTGAGATATGGCTTATCCTAGACTAGGTTGAAAGGTGATCTGACTTAGAAGAAGTGGAAAGACTAGTTATTGCCAGAATATGGCACTTGAGAAAGTCTCGCCTATAAACCTGACAAGGAATGTTCAGTTAGGGACGAGCTAGATACTTCTACTCTTGGCTTTTTTCAAACTAGTAGAGTTGCCTTTCCCCCTCCCCTTAATCTTATTTTACCTCCAAAGGGCCTCCTAAAGGTCAAAGTTTTAGAGTCTAGTGATTAGCACTTGAAACTTTCGAAATGTTTGACTAGCAGAACTCCACCTCTTAGGATTTCTTAGGATTATAGTACATTTTTTAAGGAGGAAAGGATTTTCAAGAAGAGAGAATTTGTCGAAAGAATTCACTCCTTAAGCTTTAGGAAGTCAAGGCCTAACCTTACCAGAAAACCCCTCTGTGAGGGTCCTTAACCTGTTAGCAGTCAGCCATGAGTTTGAGACTGGGTTCTAGAACAAGTTTCCTTCTAGTCTTTTTCTAATAAGAAAAGAAAAAAGGTCTTTACCTCCTTATTTAGCTCTCGAGATATCCTGAGATCATTCATCTGCCTTAGTTGTCTTGTTAGGAAAGATTGAGTCTTAGAGATCCCTGTCTTAGCCTAGGTAAGATCAGGTTTTTTTCCACATTGACTCTAAAGCTAAAGGAAGGCCTTTCAGTAATGGGGGAGCGTTTTAGCAGAGGAGCTCTGAGATTCAATCTTCTTTCTTCTTTTTCAGCTACGACCTGGAGACCAAAATCCTCCCTTCGGGGAAGATCCTATGAATCTGCCGCATATGGTTCTACGTCTTAACAAGTTGTATGCGCCCTTGCCCGCTCCTTTCCTCTGACTCTTCTTTCTTTCAGTCCATCACCAGCCCTTTTTTCTTTCTGGAGTTCAGTCTTTCCCTGGGCATAAAAAGGTCTTTTTTTGGGGCTTTTCAGAGATAAGATAGTGAGGCTTTGCCTATACGAAGAATAGGCCTTCTAAGATCTGATTCGATGGTATATCCCTCTTCTATTGTTCTTAGACGGATTTCTCACTCTTTTGATGTTGATTACTGAAGCTTACTACTCTTTAATCTGTTTTAGACTGGTTCTTGCTACTGCTTTTCCTTTCTAACGGAAGCTTTAAACCAGATTGCTACTACAACTCCCAACGACTGGAGACTGGTTACTTTCTAACAACCCTGCTAGCAATATGCTAAGAACCGTGCTTCCTTGATTAAACCTACCTCAAAGCCATTAACATAACAGACCAGCCACGTAAAAAAGTAGATACATATTAGATCTCAACCTTCTATCTCTTTCTTTTCCTCTCGGACCATTTATTTGTTACCTCATGGGGCATTTTCGTCTTGCTCTTTTTTTGGGATGCTATCGGTATAAAAGAAAGGGCTTGTCAATTGAGGGTGTAATACTCACTTCCAAATCTTGGTGTTTGAACAGAATAACATTGATAGAAGGTAGCTATTGATGAGTAAAGAAGATAGTGAAGGGGATACCTCTAAATTGTCATAGGTTTGGTAAGGCCAACATTTCAAAGAAAGCGCTTCCGCTAATCAAAGTCAGTCGTCTATGTAAGATCCATGTAAGAAGGCATTCGCGTCCTTATGAGAGCTCTCAGCTTATACTTTTTCTTTCTAATAGGGATAGGTTTATGAGCGTAGTAAGGCTTTCGGAGTTTATAAGCATAGCATCTTGCATCTTTTCATTGAATCTTTGAATACAATACTTTGAATACAATACTCAGAAATCATTATCTTTTCTTTTTATGAGCAACATACAACATAGCTTTTATGAATTGGGAGTAAGGGATAAATGCGCCAATCCCACCGATGCCAACTAAATAAGCCCCCTTGACTCTTGATAGTCTGACATTCTTTCTTTTTTTCTCCTATAAGGATAAGCTTTGTGCAGTTCACTCCATACCCTAAAATTCAATTCCTGAATAGATTAGGAAGCATTATAAGATAAGAAGTTGTTGACCAAGCACATAATCTACCAACATTGAATTGAATCTTAAGACAGCACGCCTTTTGGTTAATTCATCACCAACTACTATACTAGATCAATGAAGATCCTATTTAATGAATACAGATTTAAGACAGTAGCTTCTTACCACTCCCGCCTACGCGGTCCATGTACTCAACAGTAGTCTCAAACTTGGTGGCAGATAACCCACTTCATTTTTCTTTTTATGACAATAGATTGGATCCCCAACACCACAATTAACTATGTATGTGTCTTCATTCAACTTAGTTACATTAGAGTACAAAGTTTTACATGAAAAGCCGAATTAGAATTAGAAAGGCGATAGAATTTTGAAATAGAAATTGAACCCTTTTTTTTCTAGAAGGAAGAATTTGTTTTTAGCTCATGACAGATTGACTCCGTCACGAGCCTCGTAGAGTTTTTCTTAAAAGATGAGATTTGTGCTGGGTTGTTGACCAACTACAACATGGGAATGGTGTAAGAAATGAACCATAGAGAGAAGAGAGAAAGGAAAGTGCCANACGATAAGTTTTCCTATGTTAGGTACTGCAAAGACTAGAATTCCCGATCACTTAGTAAACTAGATAAAGCTGCTCAGGACTAGCATGAATTAAAATAATAATAAGTAGGGGTTTTAGTATACTTTGACACCTACAGATCTCCTGAGCGGCTGGATCATAAATGAAGCAAAAACGGATAGCTATGCCTTAGGACCCCACTGAGGAAGCGACGTTCTCATCCCCCACTCGTTTATGATTCCAGGCGATTACGACAAGCATACTAGAGAAGAATAAGCTTCACCAAACGAGTAAAGATCTTGGCATCCAAGTGTTCTAGGGAGGCAGAAGGACAACAGAGCTTATCCACGCATCGTACTTGGCATTCAAGACTGCGCCACACTCGTGAACAAGTGCATAGCCTAGGAAGAAGGAGCAAGGAACCTGGCGGCAGTGCGGAACGAGAGGTACAAAAGGAGGCTCGCCGAGTAGAGGAAGAAGGGACCATTCCAGGCCCCGCACCCTAACAGGGGTAGGGGTCAGTACCAGTAGCAGCAACAACAAGGACCAAGGGGAGCTCAGAACCAATCCCGACAAGGACAGGCCAGAGCCGAGCAACAAGCACCAAGGCTAACATAGCAGGGAGGTGTAACACCCTAGATTAGCAGCTTATGCTTAAGTCATAATCCACGTCCTTTAGGTTGCTACTCGTCGTGTGGGCGTACTCATAGTCCCTAACTAATTGAGAAAAATAGTGTTGTAATCCGAAAATATGGACCTCATTTTTTTTTCTTGCTACAAGTTACTTTTATGTTCAACTAGAAGCCATGCGCATGGGAGCTATACCATATGCTCGATAGATACGAATAACAGGGAAGTGGTAAAGTAACTAAACATACATACAAGTAGAACAGAATAGGGTCCCTCAGTCAATAATTTACATATGTATCCCAAATATATACATAACCAGTGTTTATACAAGTCAGAGTCTACAAGTACTATACAGGTCATACATACATGCTACATATCAGTCAACATCTACGTCTATATCAACTACACAAAAACGCAGCGCCAGGGGCTAATGACAGGGTCAGGGGAGACATGTGCTGGTCATGGGCATCGACCTTACTCCCCGGGATCCGGGTCCTCCTCCTCCTTGTTCTCGTCCTCAATGCCCTTCTCCCCCGAGGGGTCCTCGTCCAGGGGGTCTTCCTCCTCGGTTGGAGGTGTCTCTGGTCTGGCCGGCAAGTCCCGGGGAATGGTAGATGGACCTGCCTCGGCGTCGTGGGTGCGAGGTGCGAACCTACTGTAACATCCCGAATTTTCCCCTTACGGGAATTTCGCGAAAATTCCAATTTTTGGCTTAATTAAAAGCACATTAGATGCGATTATTTGGACTGAGAAAATTATTTGGAAAATTCAATTTATTCCAAATGTCAGTCAAGTAATTGTTTCTTGATCTCGTGGAGTGCCACGAGGTCCGTGCCAAATTTTGACAACAATCAGAATTTCGGTAGACACTTAAGGTATCTGTGAAAATTTCCTCCAGGTAATAAATTCACGAATACCTTAACCGGACATACCTCTATGGTCCGGGAAATTAGTAGATCGCGGATATGTGCTCGGAATATTTTTAGAATATCCGAANTATTTTGAGATGCATGTGAAATTATCTGTATCTTATATGTTGTATTTTTATCATTATGCATCATGAGGAATTGGGTTGCCATTAGAGTGTGAGGGAAACCTTAGATAACTAGAAGGACAATCGCGTAACTAAGAAAAGGTGATAATTGAACATAAGGAACAAATAAGATCTTAAGAAGGTTTCAGCCACAATGGGCTCAGAATACCTTGAAGATATATACTTAGTTAGGCTCAGAATACCTTGAAGATATATACTTAGTTATATAATAGGAAATCCCCTCTCTTGGCACGTCAATAGCAAGCCCCTCGCCAGTCCGGCAAGAAGGATTGGTTTATGACGAGGAAGCAGGCTTAGACCTGTCCTAATATCGAAGTCAGACTAAAAGACATATGTCCCAAGAATAGTGTTATGATATCCAAGCAAGTCAGAGTCACTAAGAATGCTAGAAAGTCAAGAAAGATAAAGAAAAGGTTATAAAAGTACAAGTCCACCCCTAGAGACGCTGTAAGGGCGACCCTTCACCATCCTACAAGTAGGATGGTCATTCCTTATCAATATTGTATGTTAAATGCATCTGTGGTTTGCTACCACTCAGGTATGGCCTCTACCTAGTTGTCAAGGATATGGAAATAGAGTAAGTTGTACACTGCAAGGGGACGACGGTCCCACTGGGTATAAAGGGGGTGGACACAAAAAGATAAGAAGGATGCTGCGCCGACGGAAACACCTGACAGGGCGCATAAGAGAACTACCCAGATCCCTTCATGCATGCTATATGTGATGTATGTATATGATGATTTTATATGTATACAATAAGGCAACATCGAGTGAAAAAAGTTTCACAAGATGGCCTCTATAAGGTTATGCGATNTGCCATTTTTCTTTAGATTTTGGCCTGCTGTGCTGTTACTCTGTCCGAGTGTGCACGTGACGATTACTCCATCGGACTCAGGAAAAATAGCAGGATTATCCTAGAGCTCTTGGGAGTCGTTTCTGACAACTTCCAAGTGTGCCTAGAAAGTGGGTAATCCTAAGCCCACTGTCTATGTGGATTTCTCTGTGATTTTATCTGTGTATTTTTATGTATTGGATTTAGCAAACATTATGTCAAAAATATGGAGAGTAAGTTGTAAAGGTAGTTTTGAGTAGTTTTGATGTTAGAAAAATTTAACTGTACTGATTGGAACCCAGAAAAACACTGTTTTGGAAAGTTACAGCGAAGCCTCGGAGAACTTTTACGAAACTGGCAATTTTTTTTCCTTTCAATCGAATAAAAGAAGGTTGTATTCGAATGAAAGAATTTTTCGGCTTCCAATCGAATGAAATGAGCTTTCAGTCGAATGAAAGAACTCGCAGGGTTTCATTCGAATGCACCTCTAGTCATTCGAATGAATCTGAAGCACTTGAGGTTTTAACTTTTCTGCATTTTCCAACCAGTATAGAAACTTAGATCATTGCATAGGATTATAGTTGTTGATGTATGATGTGATTAGATATAACTGTTGATGAACGATGTGATTATGTGTGGGTAAATCATGCATCATGAGGATAGATCACTAGATGTTATTGTCTAATGAATGAGTAATGAATAAAGTTGAGAATGAAATGTAGGAACAAGAGCATGATGAGAAAAGATAAATGTGCATCCGAGAGAAAAGAATGATGAGACGCATGACATATGATAGAAAAATGAATGGATTATAATGCAATGAAAATGTGTATGATATGGTCCGCTTCCGGCTTAGCCAAGAGGGTGGCCCCTCGCCACCCGGGAAGGGGGTGGAGTCATGTTTGCCCGGGGAACTGACAGAGAAGGCAGGTCGTACACCACCATGGGGACGACGGTCTTGAGGTGTACGAGGGAGTACTGGGACACAGACAGGAAAAAGTTATGATGAACAAGATGAGAACATGCATTGAAATCCGTGCCCCATCGACATGATGAACCCTTGCATAGATACTATGAAATGTCCCGTGCTTGGCAAGCATGGTGGAAGGTTTACCGCGCAACATATGCGTGATGATCAGTGTGTCTGTCAGCATACATGTTTATGATGTTGTTATGTAACTATGGTTAGGAGTAGAAAGCGCCAGAACCTAGATAAGCAAGACTAGTTCCCTGATCACGTAGTAACATAGATAAAGCTGTTTAGGATCTTAGGCCAAGATAATAATCAGTAGGGTTTTAGTATGCATGATCACTTAGAGATCTCCTGAGCTGTCTGGAGGATACCCGAGTAAATGAACGGTAGTTAGTGCTAAGGAACCCCATTGAGGACCAAGAGTTCTCACCCCCCACTCGGTTATGGATCCAGCAGGTGTACGAAGCGTTCGGGCTGACAGCAGATAGAAGTCAAGGCACTGGGATGATAGTGACATTTTGATGGCTTATGTTTTGTATTATGTATTAGGACTTAGATACCTTTTGTGTACATATTTATTATTATGACAATGTGTACTGATGTTGGACCTTGGTTGTATTTATATATGTACGCACATATACTCTTTATGTTTTGCTTCAGTTACCCCTAACTTCTAGCGACTATTGTTATATATGTTCTTCAAATCACGCACGACCCCTAATTTACAAACTGGTACTGTAAAAGAATAATTTTCAAATTGGTCCATACTTTCGCATAAGAACTATTTGCAAATGTAAAAGTAAGGGTAAAAGTTAACCTGGCACAACGTATAACAACCCTGTGAGGATTGCTTACTACATGGAAGTGGGCAATTAGCAGGGGTGTTACACCTACAGCCATAGGTATAGGCGACTCTCATCCTGGTCGCTCGGTGGCAGACCGGGGGTGATGGTCGTGGCATCCAGGAGTTAGGGTCGAGCTTTAGATCCTTCTCGTAGGGGGAGGCTCTTCCGCGTCAATGCCACTGACACACACCAAAACGTCGTTAATTTCAGTGCGCGATCAAATAATAATTTAGAAAGCTAAATTAACCCCAAAAACGTAGTACATGGGCTAACCTAGGTCGTCTCTCAAGGAAGCAATTTCCAAGCCAATTATAATTACAATTAAAAGGGGGGTTTGGATTGATGAATATAATAAAAAGAAAGCAAAATAAAAGTAAGTTAACAATGATTAAAAAAAAACAATATCCTACATATAGTGTTTCTAGATCAAGGATTAATTGTCATTGGTTCCTTATTAATTATTCATAAGGGGGATGTTGTTTATTAGTTGAAATCTCTAACTAATACACAATTCACCCAATTAGTTGGATGCAAACATGATTTATGAAGAATAATCCCATAAATAATGAAGAAAAGGGCAAAAATGGAAAAGAGCTTAAAAGATGAAATCAGCGAAGGACCGCTCAGTGCTATGGAAGGCTTGCTCAGTGCATAAGAGACAAATAGCGCTCAGCGGAAGTACCCTGGCCGCTCAGCGCTTGTACCACCGGAGCCACTTGCAGCCGCCGCATTAAATGCGCCAGCTAGAGCCAGCCTGGACAGCGGCGCCGCCCTGCAAAAGCTGCCGGCGCATTTATGAAGCCGCGTGTAATGATTACGCTGCTGAGCGATTAAGTACAAGCCGCTCAGCGATGAAGCCAGAATCGCTCAGCGGTGGCACCAAAACTGCTGAGCTAAGACCCCAGAATTTGCTTATAAATAGAGAAGGCCGTGCCACTTCGAGGATCATCTTCCAATCATCCCTTTCCCCCACCAAAATCCATTCTTATACACTTTCCCTTGTACTTTAAAGCTTAGTTTAGGTTAGGAACAAAGAGGAGGCTTGTGAAGGAGCCGGGAGATTGAGGAAGCTCGACGAACGGCTGTCATGACGGCGTGATCACGTGTCATGGTAAGCGTCTAAACCTTGCCTCCAAGATACTCTTGTAAGATGGATTCCTAATCCTCTTGTCATTGGGATTGTGGTCATTATTGTAGTATGATTGTATCCATGTAACTTTTGCATATGAATTATTTTATTTCTATTGATTAGCATGAACGATTTTGCTCTTAATGCTATCTTTTGTTTAGTGTTTTGATTCTTGATTTGGACTTATGTGTATGAACGAAAGTTATACTAATTAAGTCATAACCAAGTTAAGATCAATTTTACTATTCTAAGATTGATTCTAGACTCGAAAGTTGTGAGCGTCAGCTACAATCATTAGAGTCGGATCTAAATCGTTCATCTAACTCTGGTTGCTATAACTGGGAAAAGGTTAGCCGTGTTAACATCTGGAATAACTCTGGCGTACTTTGTTAAAGTTTGTGTACGAAAGTGACAAAATTTAACAAAGGAAACCTGTGATCTTTTCATACGCGAAAGCGATGACAAAGTTAAGAACTGGTGGCGGGCAATCAATGAAATGATGATTCTATGTAATAAGTAACTGGAGGCATGAAACTATAATATGATTCAATTCCCAACAAGCTCTGGAACTACCTCTGATTTGTTGCCTATTTACTTTTTATGTTGTTTATTTATTTATTTAACTATCAAATAATTATCAAATCCTTCACTGCATTGTTTAATTAACCAAACTCAAGAATGGTAATTTTGCAACTCTCTGTGGATTTGACTATACCCGACTATACTGCAATTGGATCCCTTGTGGATCTGAAAGCCGTAAAGTAGGATATATATTTAATTTGAATGACAAAAGCGCAGATAAGCTTTCAACAAACTTGGCACAGTTGTGGGAAACCAGACTAAGTCAAGATTGAAGAAAGTGTAACATAAGGATTTCATCATCAATCCCCTAAGCATTTATTAATATAGGAATTAAAACTAAGATCTCAGCATTTAAAACTCATATCAATAATGTCCCAATTGCATAACCTAATTAAATCTAATTAGTTCCCCAAAAAGTTCCCAAATCCTAAATCAATAAATCCTGCAATCGTCAAGATTTATCAACCTAGAATTAACCCTAACCAATAACATGCAATCTCTATATTATTAATCATAGGCGGAACAAATCATGAATAAACATTAAGCACAAGACCTCGAATTAATCCTAATCTAGAGTTACCGCATGCGAGATATTAAGAAACTACTCCTCCATGGATAGAGGATAAAGGCTAATAAATAAAAACAAGAAGAGAGTATAAAATAATGGAGAATTGAAATAACAAAACTTGAATAAAAGAACGAAAGAAATTAGCAAATAGTTGGGAGCTTGCGTTGTCAATGCGAGTGCTCCAACAATCCTTGAAGAACTAAGAACTAAGCACTACTAACATAAACCTAAAGTGCATAAAATAAAAGGAAAAGTGCATAAAAATAAAATTAGAGGTTGATTATGAAGTTGTATCCAAGTTGTTGGGAGAGGATATCTATTTGTAGAGGATTGGCCTAAAGTGGGAGTGAATCCCGCACTTTCAGCATAACAGTCAGTAAAATCGCGATAACTTCGGCTACAGATATCGGATTGAGATGATTCAAATCTCCAATTAAAGCTAAGAGATAGATATACAACTTTGTAGTTGAGGTCAAATCGAGATTAAATCTACATCCTAGTGAAAAATCCGTGGAAAAGTTAGCGTTAAAAATCCTCAGCAAATCTTTGACTAAATCTTTTTGAATTTGAATTTAATCTTGTATTTATTGGTCTCAATCTTCTCTTCAAATCTCTTCTTTAAAATTTATATCTTATCAAATCTCCTTCAAATCTTCAATGATCCTCTTGACAATATATTTTCTGCAATTAAAATAAAAAACTAAAAAAGAACAAAAGAAATTTACACATTAAATTCTAAGATAAAGTAGCGCTTAAAATTGCATTTTTCTCAATTTCTCACAAAAGAGGATAATGTGCAAAACATATTAATTAAGCATTAAAATTACACATTTTTAGTATACAATGTTCAATTATAGAATAATAAAATAGGGTACAAACTCCACCTATCAGTCACTTTATTCTACTTTATCGGATAATGTTTCTGCTGTTAGTGATCATCTTTTGAAGTTAATTTGGAGATGGAAGAGGGTGGAAAGGGTCAGATAGTTTCTTTGGCTGGTTGCGAANGTGGGGTATCCATAGCCCTTAATCCTTTCGAAAATACGATTCATAACAAAATACGGACCATAATTTTTTTTTCTGAATATAGGTGATCATTGCGTATGTGTATAAATTATGAGCCGTGCGTGAATGTGAACACATATATTACAAACGGTAGACCATAAGCTTATCAGACAAGGTATTCACGTCCAGGCAGTCCATAATAAACAGGTACATGGTCCATTACACATAATTGCATCAGTAATAATATAATAGAGTAGTCTACATACAACCATCATACATAAATAGATACAAAACAAGTACTCCAAAATAAAGCAAGGCTGCTGAGTTCTTGAACGGAATCCTCTATTCGTCCGGTCTTCACCTCTTCACGGCTCGGCGGGTGGCGCTTCTTGGTACTCCTCGTAGCCCGTATAATCCTCGTTTGCTCCTAGAAGCATAAGGGAGTGGGGGCGAGAACTTGCGTCCTCAGTGGTTGGCCCTAGCATTGGGGTATGTTGTTTCTTTCTCTCTTATGAACCAGGCCGCTCAGGTGTTTCTAGGTGAACACATGTATACTAGCACCCTACTGATTATTGTCTGGCCTAAGGTCCTGAACAACTTTATCTAAGATTATATAGGTGATAGGGGAACTAGTCTTTCTTACTAAGTCTGCGTGCTTATGAATCCTACAATTCAGTTATAATTAAGCTATCCGTCGCGGGTCGTTCCCTTGACGTTACATCATACATGAACATCTCTGACTATGCATATATACTTTATCACATATATACTGACATACATATAGCTGTTCATTCATCACATCAATACACATACATATCCTTTATGCTTTATGCTTGGGGGACTTGGGGATCTCTTACGCATACCGGCTCACCCGGGTTAGCGTCCTTCTTCTCCTTTCTTTATTCTTTTAGGTATGATATCAACCTTTCTTTCACTTCTTATTACTTCGATGAACAAATCTTTACTTTAACTTTAAGTTTAGCTTTCTTTGTGCCATTAACCTCTGCGAATCAATCCACCCTTTTGGGACTAATCCGTTAACCAAATCCACCCTTTTGGGATCTGGCAAGGTAACACATTTCCTTCCTTGTGTCCTTAACCTCTGCGAACTAATCCACCCTTTTGGAATTATTTTGTTAACCAAATCCACCCTTTTGGGATCTGGCAAGGTAACACATTGGCCAATCCACCCTTTTGGGACTGGCGAGGGGCGTGTCAATTAGACATTGCCAAGAGAGGGATTTCCTAGCATATAACTGTATACATATTTCCTAAGTTCCATTATGCTTTCTTGAACATTAAGTCATTGACCTCTAGTGTTCTAGGGCTGCCCTAACTCCTAGGTGACATCCCATTCTCATGATGCATGCTCAAATATATAAGAATGGCTTAACCATAGTCATTGGATCCCTTGAAAACACTAAACTCCCAACTCTGCCAGGTTTCATTCGAATACTTTCTGTGGTATTCGAATGAAATCCCTCGGAGTTCTTTCATTTGATTGGAATAGGCTTTCATTCGACTGGAATCCCTCGACATCTTTTCATTCGAATACGAGGGAATTCATTCTATTGAAATCCCTAAAATTCGCGGTGGAATTCATTCGAAGGACAGATCGATTGGGCTTTCATTCGACTGAATTCCTGGCGTCTTCGAATGCAAACTACAAAAATCGCCTCCCGAGACTCTAGTTCGTAAATTCTTACTGTTCCTAGGGTTCCAAGTAGTACAGTTATGCGTTTCATTTTTCCATCGTTCGCAAAACCCTTTTTACACAGTATCCCCCCAAAATACTACTTAACAGTTCTACAGTCAAATACACAAATAGGCACATATATAGTTAAAAACTAAACCACATAGACAATAGGCTTAGGATTACCCACTTCCTATGTGTGCTCCGATCCGAGATTTACGATGAGGAAACCGTCCTCGTCACATGAGTATATTCCTCCTATTTTTCCTAAGCGCGATAACGGACCCACGATGTGCTGGCGTGACACTGACAGCTTGACTTTTCTAAGTGTTTTCCTTTTCTGACTTCTGAGGGTGGCTTAAAGCCTTTTATAGGCACGCCCCCCCAGCTTCCTTCCCCTCTCTTTTCCTTTTTCTTTCTTTTCTTTTTATTTTGTAAAATTTTAATATTATATTATTATTTTATAAAAACGCCTCATTAATTATTTTCCATGCACGCACGGTCCCCCGCCCTAGTGGCAAGTCAGATTAAGGTATTCGGGGGCACCTCTCCTCTGGGAGTATGATTTACGAATACCTTTGGGACCTGACGGGTTTTTGGTTTGAGTAAAAATTGGCACCGACCTTGCGGTATCCTGCTTGACTACAAACATGCATCTCGGCTGACATCGGGAAACAATTAATGTTCCAAATAATTTTCTCAGTCTCCCTAACCATCCCTAACATGTCATACTTATCCAATAATTAAAATTTGAGTGAAATTCTCGTAAGGAAAAGGCCGGGATGTTACAGTCGGGGCTGTCTACAATGAGGAACGTCCAAACCTCCGGCTCGTCCCCTGTCTCGGGGTCCCTGTGCCTATATCTGTTGCGAAAAACCCATCGCTTCTTCGGCGGTAGGCTCATCGTCTTCACCTGAAGTCATAAGCGAGGTCCTCAGTGGATAACTATAGACTGGTAGGGTCTGGTTTACTCGATTATGCTCCAGGCCACTCAGGAGATTTCTAAGTTTTCATGCATCTAGACTTCCTACTAGTTATTATCTTTCCTATGATCCTGAATAGCTTTATCTAGTTACTAGGTGATTGGGATCTCTAATATGCACTTATCTAGACATTCGCGCTTGTTATCTTGACTCGCGGTACTACTTAGACCATCTCGTGCGTGTCTCAGGGATGGTTTACGTGATATGCTTATAGTCATACACATATACAATTATCACATCAACATCATGCATGAGGGGACGAGGGTTCTCGTACGCGCCTGGGGCTGCGTCCTTTTCGTTACTGGGTGCCCTCACTCCCTTGTTGACTGCGGGATCGTCATCCCCATACAGCCACAACCGCTCGCAAACATTCAACTGATAGAATGGCGGGAGTATACCCTGGTGGTAGCACTGGCAAATGAGGGCTCGTGTGTGTCCGAGATATGAGGATGACTTCTCGGCGTCTGAACTTCGTGGATGACTTTTTTGGTGTCCAAATTGGTGGACATGATATGCAGCTGTCCGAACTTTGTGGACATAATATGTAGCTGTCCAAACTTCGTGGACATAATACTCGTCTTTTAACCGTCATGACGTAAAAGCTCTTGTTCTGTTCCTTACTTTCTTTTCTCTCTTTTCTTTCTTCTCATACAGGTTTGAAACCTGCGTTCAGATCACTATCTGCATATCATAATCATAAACCAGTCTTTCTTGCTAGACTGGAAAGGGGCTTGTCAGTGTGAAGTGCCAAGAGAGCGATTTCCTATTACAATGACTACATTCTTTGTTCAAGGTACACCGACCCCTGATGGTCGGGCCTTCTTAAGAGTATACTAGTTCCCTACTATCCGTTACCGTCTTTGCACATTAGGTGGTTTAATTATAGTGATCTATAGTTGCCCTAAGTCCTGCGGCAATCCTTACTCATGATGCATGCACCTGTAGCTACACTGTTCTCATATGATTTCTCATTCTGAGGCGGCAAAGTAATGCAGATGGGGTGATTTGGGTCCCTGAGTTGATCTCAACCTCCTCTTTTTCATAGACAAGTTTAGTTGGAACCCTAGGGTTCTCAGGCCGCTCAGTGCCACGCATCACCGCTCAGCGTCCCTGGTAGACGTTCAGCGCCCTTGTCCGCTCAGTGCCTTCCTTGAGCTCCCCACAGTTCTGACCCATCCTTATCCAGTTACATGGCATCCACGTCACAGGCCGCTCAGCGCCCTACCTTGGATCACTACCATGTAACGTCTCACTTGTGCTAGGGCTCAATGAGGCTTTGGGCTGCTCAGTGCCCTAGCGGTCCGCTCAGCGCCCTGGAGTGTACTGAACCTGTAACTCGAGAGCAATTCACCATCTTTTACCACCTTTCTTCCCAACTCTTTTCAAGCTTTTTAAGACTTAATCTCACATCATTCCATCCATCACTTATCACCTAGAAGCATCCTAAACATGTTCATACATAGCAAGCCCTAACCAAGCATTCTAACATCATCATCATACATACACAAGCTTAACAACAACTAAGAATCAAGAGCACCAAGAAGGTGGATAGCCTAAGTTACCCACTTCTTTAATGCTTGGTTGAAGATGAGGAAGGTGGGAGAAGGTTGTCCTCTAAAAGCCAAGTACTGTTCTGGCTCCAGTTGTTCTTCTACAGCAGTTTTGCTGAGCGCACGGGCAGAGTTTCGTTTCTCCCAGAGGTGTAACATCCCGAATTTTTCCCCTATGGAGATTCCGCTTAAATCCTAATTTCACGTAATTAAAAGCACATTAGAGGTGATTATTTGGACTGGAAAAATTATTTAGAAAATTAATTGCTTCCAAATGCCAGTCAAATACTTGTTTCTCGATCTCGCGGAATGCCGCAAGGTCCGTGTTAAATTTCGCCGAAAACCGGGATTTCGGTAGGCACCTGAGGTATCTGTGAAAATTACCCTCCGGGAAATAAATTCACGAATACCTTAACCTGACATACCCTTAGAACCAAGAAAATTCGTAGGCTGCGAATACATGTCCGAAATGTTTTTGGGACATCCATTCGTGAACAAACACGATCAAAAGTGACAGAACCTTAACTAGGGGATAGGATATTTAGAATATTTATAATAAAATAATAATATAATAATAAAATAAATTAATTAATAATTAAATAAATAAGCAACAGGGGGCATGATGAAAGCCTTTTTAACCACTTTCTCGGATCTTGACACGGCTCAAGTTTTGTCACAACCATGCCAAGCTCGTTGAAAGCTTATATGTGCTTTTGTCGTTCAAATTAAATTTATATACATACCTACTTTACGGCTTTCAGATTCCAAAAGGAATCCAATTGCAGTAAGGGTATGGTCGATCCCACAGGGAGTTGTAAAATACCATTCTTGAGTTCGTTTAATTAAACAATAAAGTGAAGGATTTGATAATTTGATAGTTAAATAAATAGGTAAATAAATGACATAAAAAGTAAATAGGAAACAAATCAGAGGTAGTTCCGGAGCTTGTTGGGAATTTCAATCACATTATAGTGCATCCAGTTACTTATTACATAGAACTATCGTTTAATTGCCCGCCATCAGTTCTTAACTTGTCATCACTTTCGCACATGACAAGATCATAGGTTTCCTTTGTTAAACTGTCACTTTCGCACACAAGCTTAACAAAGTACGCCAGCATTAATCCAGATGTTAAAACGGCTAACCTTTATTCCAGTTACGGCAACAAGGTTAGATGAAATGATTTAGGTCAAACTCTAATGATTGTAACTTTCGTTCACAACGTTCAAGTCTAAGTTCTAGTTAAGCATAGCATTGTTGATTTTAATTTGGTTATGACCTACTTAGCATAACTTTCATTCATGTAAATAAGTCCCAAATCAAGAATCAAAATACTAAACAGAACTAGCATTAGGCATGAAATCATTCAAGCAAATCATAAGAAAAAGGATAGATTCATATGTAATAGTTACATGGATACAAGCAAACTACAATAGTAATCAAAATCCCAACAAAAAGAGGGTTAGGAACCCATCTTACAAGAGAATCTCGGAGGCAAGGTTTAGGCACTTACCATGACACGTGCTCACGCTATCATGGCCATGGCTTCGCCTAGTTTCCTCAATCTCTGGCTCCTTCACAAGCCTCGTCTTTGTTCCTAACCTAACCTAAACTAAACTAAGCTCAAAATTACAAAGAAAATATGTAAAAGAAGTGCAGAATGGAGGGGGGAAAAGTATGCTTCGAAATGGCCTCGGCCTCCTCTATTTATAGGCAAAATTTGGGGTGCATCGCTCAGCGGTTTTGGTGCTCTCACTGAGCGATAAGATCTGAATCGCTGGGCGGCGGCGCTTAATCGCTGAGCGATTGTACTTTTACGCGGTTTCATTTAATGCTCGGCAGATTTTGCAGGGCGGCGGCTGACGTGGATGGCGGCGCCAGGCTGGCTCCAGCTGGCGCATTTATTGCGCCGGCGCAAGTGGCTTGCCGACCTACATTCGCTGAGCGATACCGACAACGTCGCTGAGTGATCCTTCTCTAGGCGCTGAGCGATTCCTTGTTCCTCTCTGAGCGATGACTTCGTCCAGAATCTTTTTTTTAAGCTCTTTTCCAATTCTGCCCTTTTCTTCCATTCTTCATGGGATTATTCTTTTAATTAGGCTGCTCGCATCCATCTTCAAAATATATTAGAAATCCTACAAAATAAAGGGAATCTATTAGATAATTCTTTAAAATATGCACGAATAAGTGCCATTTTGAATGATGAAAATTGTATATTTTGGGCACTTATCAAGCTGAACATGAGACAGCGTCGCTGGATGGAAGCAATGTGGTAGCCGACACTTTGAGCAAAAAGTCATTGCACACGGCTCAGTTGATGATGAAGGAGCTAGAACTGATTGAGAGCTTTAGAGACCTTAATTTGGGTTTCGTCCGTCAGCCAGCCAGTATTCACTGTTGCCAGATTCAGGTTACCAGTGAGTTCCAGATTAGGATCGCGGAAGCACAACAAAACTGCACCAATGATGCTTGGTTGAGTCTAGGGGAGGTTGGGCAAGCTGGGAATATAAAAGAGGTCACTTTTGGGCTAGATGGTCTTCTACGGTTCAATCAATGACTCTTTGTACCGCACGAAGGGGCGTTGCATGCTGACATCTTACGGGAGGCCCATAGAAGTCATTTCACCATTCACCCGGGGATGACGAAAATGTATCAGGATCTGAAGAAGATGTTCTAGTGGCCTAGAATGAAGAGAGATATAGCAGACTGGGTAGAAAGGTGCGTGGTATGCCAGAAGGTCAAGATCGAGCATCAGAAGCCTCATGGGCTACTGACCCCACCAGAGATCCCGGAGTGGAAACGGGAAGGCATAGCCATGGATTTCATCTCCAGATTACTCCGGACTACCAGAGGAATAGATGCTATTTAGGTCGTTGTGGACCGGCTCACTAAGTCAGCACATTTTATTCCTGTCTGAATGAACTATCCTTTGGAGAAGTTGGTACAGATCTACATCAGGGAGATTGTGAAGCTTCATGGAATCCCGTCATGTATCATCTCTAATAGAGATCCCAGGTTTACATCGCGATTCTGGATGGCATTCCAGAAAGCTTATGGGATGAAGTTATGCCTCAGTACCGCTTATCATCCACAGACTGACAGAATTTCAGAGCGGACAATTCAGGTTCTGGAAGATATGTTGCGAGCTTGTGCGCTGGATTTACCCGGCTATTGAGATGAGATGTTACCCATGGTTGAGTTCTCCTACAATAACAACTATCAGTCTAGCATCGGTATGGCTCCGTTCAAAGCTCTATACGCAGGAAGTGCCAATCTCCGTTGTCCTGGAATGAGGGGGCCAAGTTTTGGAATACTACCACCGAGGAGATCAGAGAAGCGGAATAATGGGTCAAGAAGATTCATGAGAGGATTCGAACGGCACAGGATCGTCAAAAGAGCTAGGCTGATACCAGAAGGAAGCCCTTGGAATTTCAAGAAGGGGAGTATGTGTTTTTGAAGATTACACCAGCGACGGGCATTGGAAGGTCCCTCAAGGTACGAAAGTTGAGTTCGAGGTTTATAGGGCCTTTCCAGATTCTGCAACGAATTGGGTCAGTCTCCTACCGAGTAGCTCTCCCACTGCATTTAGCGTATGTCCAAAACGTCTTCCACGTCTCTCAGTTGAGGAAGTATCATGCCTCACCCGAACATATCCTCGAGACTGATCAAGTGCAGCCAAGGGAGGATCTCTCTGTGCCACTGACACCTCGACAAATTGTGGACCGCAAGACTCGCAACACGAGGAATAAAGAAGTATGACTGGTGCGCGTCTTGTGGGAGAGCAGAGCATGTGAAGACCAGACTTGGGAATTGGAGATGGACATGAGACGAGCTTACCCTAAGCTATTCGAAGGTACGCTCTAACCTCCGTGTAAATTTCGGGGACGACTTTTTTCTAAGAGCACCTTATGTAACATCCCGATTTTCCCTTAGAAAAATATTCGTAAGGATAAATATTAAAATAATTCTTAAAGCATGATTAGGGAGTTAGGAAGGGAAATTCTTAGGTAAAGGGACCACAGAATATAGGGCGTGTCGCTGCGAAAAATTTCGCAGACTGCCGCACGCCGATTGGTTACTGTTAGAATAGTACGACGCGTCAAAGGTATCTCAGAAAATACTCCTCTGGAGAAAAATTCACAAATGCCTTTAAATATTAATAATCTTAGGTAGAGGGAAATTAGTGGATCGCGACGGTATGATCGGAATATTTTTTGTACGACCGTGCGCGACGCACCGGGACTGCGAGCGATAAAACACGAGCGAAACGGAACTGGGAAAAAGTAAAAATCAGAATTAGAACGTGAGGAATTCTGATGTCTTAGGAAATTAAATTTTCATTCATTTACTATTCATGATTTGACCCTTAAATTATCTAATTTAATTAATTAATTAAAAAGGAAATTCAAAATGGCATTTTTGTAATTTGAGAGAAGGGTAAAAGCGTAATTTTAGGGGGCTGGCCATGGCTATAAATAGCCACTCCCATGGCAGAAATTCTTGGAAAAATTCCAAGCTTAGCCGAAACTCTGTCCGACTTTCGTCCGATCGAGCTAACCGGAGACTAACCGAAGCTTGCACGAAGCTTAGGAACTTGAGGACTACTCTCCTCTGCCATCTCCACCATTTTTCAAGCCCTAAGAAAGTGGGTAACCTAGGCCTTTACTCACTCCTTGGTGCTCTTGCATGTTTGGTTTGGTTATTTGTGTGTTTAGGTGATTTTGTGTAGTTATAGATGGTTAAGAACAAACATGCATGTAGAGACTATGCTAGGTTTTAATGGCTAGGTAATGGATGGAATTATGTGAAAAATATTATTGAGAAACCATGAGAAGCAAGGAGGAAAAGGGAGAACAGAAAGAGGGCCAAACTCATAAAACAGGTTCTAGTGCGTCCAGGGCGTTGAGCGGCCTGAAGGAGTGCTGAGCGGCCTGGGCTGCCACCAAGACCAGATGCATGAGGAGCCTACGTGGAGAGTAAGTCTCAGGACAAGTCACTGAGCAGCCAGAAAGGGGCGCTAAGCGGACTGCCGTGGGTGCCATGTAGATTAGATAAGGCTGACACAGAACCTCAGGGAGCCAGGTCAGCGCTAAGCGGACAAGTCCTTGGGCGGAGCGGCAATTACCGCTGAGCAGACGGACCGTTGCACTGAGCGACTGAAAGCCTGAGAGTGTTGTTTAGCCTTGCCCAAGGGGCCAAGATGTTATAGTTAGTTTATAAAGCCCTATAATTCCATTTGCATTACTGTGAGCCACCTAAGAAGTATGAGAACAGAAAAGATTTCAAGTACCCAGTAGTGCATGCATCATGAGGCAGTGTTACCACAGGACGTAGGGCAACCATAGATCACTAGAAATAAACTATCTAATGTGCAAAGACGGTAACTGAAAGTAGGGAACTGATAATATCTTAAGAAGGCCCGACCACCAAGGGTCGGTGTACCTTGAAGAAATAACATGGTTATATAATAGGAAATCCCTCTCTTGGCACGTCATACCTGACAAGCCCCTCCCCAGCCGTGCGAGACGGACTGGGTTATGATTATGTTACGCAGATAGTGATCTGAACGCGCGTTTCCACCTGGACGAGAGAAAAGAAAGTAAGCAACGCTTGGGCTTTTATGTTATGACATTTAAAAGACGAGTAAGATGCCTCCAGATGTGGCATAAGTATTCCCCCAGATGCCTCCAAATGTGGCATAAGTATTCCCCCTAGATACGTTCCCAGAAAGAAAGACACGCCCTCCAGATGTGGGCCAGAAAAGAAAAAGAGAAATCTTGTCCTCCAGATGTGGACAAGCGAGTCCTCGTTTGCCAGTGCTATCGCTAGGGTACACTCCTGCAATTCTATCAGACGAATAGTTGCAAGCGGTTGCGGCTGTTTGGGGATGACGATCCTGCAGTCAGCAAGGGAGTGGGGGCATCCAGCAGCGAAAAGGATGCAGCCACGGGCGCGTAAGAGAAGTTATGATTCCCTCATGCATTACATTGATATGATACCTGTATAATATAAGACTATTTATGTATGATTATAAGTATAACGAGTCCACCGTCCGTGAGACACGTGCGAGACGGTCACAGTAGCACCGCGAGTCAAGTAAATAAGCGCGAATGCCTAGGTAAGTAAAGATTAGAAATCCCAGTCACCTAGTAATTAGATAAAGCTGCTCAGGATCCTAGGCAAGAAATAACTAGTAGGGAGTCTAGATGCATGAACACTTAGAGGTCTCCTGAGTGGCCTGAAGCATAATTGAGAAATCAGACCCCACGACCCTATGGTTATCCACTAGGAACTTTCAGTTCTCACCCCACTCACTTATGACTTCAAGTGAGCCTGATGAGTACACCGCTGGGGAAGCGGCAGATCCTTCGGAGTAGATTTAGTCATATGGACTTTGAGACAGGGGAGGAGGCCGAGAGTCGGACATTTTGCATGGTGAACAACCCTATCCCTCTCCGAGCAGCACCACCAGCACCCGTCGTACCAGGGCCTGTTGCAGAGGAGGCAGAGGAGACCGTGCCTTACGAGAAGGATGTAGAGATAGACCCGAACTCCTGTTGACCATGACCGCCACCCCCGATGTGCCGATGTAGGGCCAGGATGAGAGTTGCCAGAGTCTACTACCATCGATTTGTACCTCATACCTATGACAACGAGGCAGGTCCATCCACCGTCTCCCAGGACCCGCCAGACGTACCCGAGACGCCCCCGACTGAGGAGGATGCTCCTTTGGACCAGAGCGAGGAGTGAGGATAGCTTGACCCTGTCATCAGACTAGTTGTTGCTTTTTGGATAGTAGCCGTAGATGTTTTGTATATGGATGTATATTTTCAGTAGTACTCATAGTTTTTGACATGTATAGGCCCAGCTTATGTATAGGTAGGATTATGTGCATGTGACTTGTGATGTATATGCAAGCTATTAACTGTTGGACCCTATGCAGTGTTGGTTGTGTGGCTATCTGATTGGTTACAGGCACGAGTTATTACTCTAATTGTTACCCGCTATCCGACTCTATGGAACATCTGATATAGTTCCCGCGCATGGCTCTAAGTTACAGCTTAAAAGTAAATTGCATAAAAGAACGAAAAAAATGGGTCCCTATTTTGAGATAACTACATTATTTTCCTAAGATAACTAGGGACTACCTGTATTCCCACACTGCAACACCCTAGCTAGTTGGCCTATGCTTAAGTGATAGGCTTCCCTGGCTAGGTGGTTGAATTCTGGTGCTGCGAACTACTACCGTTCTATGTTACTAGTTTAAATTAGGGTTACAGAAAATACAGGCCATTTTGAAATTTCTTTGGCAAGTGCGGTTTCATAGAAAGTAAAGAGCCATGCAGGTAATACATCGTATAGCGGCATAATCAAAAAGGTAAAAGGAGAGCGGATACATACCTGGAGTAGGGGGATTTGCTGGCAGAGCATACACATAGGGGCCCGAACATACACCACACACTGATATTTTATACATACATAAGCTTTACTATTATACATACATAAAGTCCACATAATGTACATATACAACGGATAAAGAAGAAGACTATGCACACGAGTGGTACTACTCACTTCGTGTACGGTACAACCCTATAGGCCCCTGGGGTCCTGCCGCTTACTCGCTGTCCTCATCCCACTCAGCTGGGTCCTCCTCCTCCTCGCTCGACAAGTTCGTAACTGCTGAGAAGTCTCGCGGGGCAAACTGGTGCGGTAAAACTGGCAACACTCTCTTTCTTGCGGTCGTGCGCCGGCCTCGACCTCGTACTGGGGAAGTGGCAGCAGCGGGGTCAGGGACTGGCTCGATCTCGGGCTCCGGCTCCGATGGGGGCACCTCCTCATCTCTGTTAAGGTGGATGGGATCTCGGTTGCTACTCCCTGGACGGTCGTCGATCCAGATCGGGCGCATCGGAGAGGACCCTGGGACTCCGAGTCTTCGCCTGGGGGGGTCTATCGGGCTCATCTGGCATGCGGGCAGGAGCGAAGGTACATCTCTCGAGTAGAGTATCCGTGCGGCA
Source organism: Nissolia schottii (assembly GCA_003254905.1). Taxonomy (NCBI): domain Eukaryota; kingdom Viridiplantae; phylum Streptophyta; class Magnoliopsida; order Fabales; family Fabaceae; genus Nissolia; species Nissolia schottii. Next base: position 60,126 of record QANU01009599.1, read on the forward strand.
GTTACACTGGCACGTGCGCGTAAAAAACCATACATCTTTTGCTGGTGGAGAGGTCATTGCTGCAAGCTGGATCCATACACGAGTGGGGGTGAGAACTCTTGGTCCTCAGTGGGGTTTCCCTCGCGTCATAAGTCGTTCATTTACTCAGGTATCCTCCAGGCCGTTCAGGGGATCTCTAAGTGAGCATGCATACTAAAATCCTACTGATTATTCTCTGTGCTAAAGCCCTGAACAGCTTTATCTAATTTATCTATATAACATCCCGCTCCTTTCTTAGCAGAAATTTCCCTAATTAATTGTTCGTAGAGCATCCCGTATAGGTTAACATGCAGAGATTAATAGAAATTTATCTGTTTATTTTCACGAAACTCTGATGATACTCAAATAGTCCCTCATGACCCTTAGAATTTGGTGGAAAAATTAAACCGTCGGAAAAATGGAGTTCCACTCACTATCGGACGATTCCGCAGACACTAGAACAGTTCCGTTTGGGCCCGTTTAGCCAGCCGAACCAAGCGGTGGGCCCCAATCTTGGGAAACCATACCTTATGAGGGAAAAGGTGGTAGAACCCCTAGAGCAACCCCAAATTGTTACTAGGAAGCTTTGGCAATCGCAGAAACGCCAGCGGAACGGTCCCGTTCGGACACCGACGAGAGATAACGGGTCAAAGGTATCTGTGAAAAATACTCTTCCGGAGAAAAAGGTAATTATACCCTTGGGTAGAGGGGAGTGAGAGGATTGCGATGGTACAAGCGAAATATTTTTCGGACGACCGTGGGCGACGCACCGGGATTGCGAACGATAAAAAACAAGCGAAAAACGAGCAAAACGGGACTGCGTGGGCCCCACATCTGCAATTGACCACGTGATGGCTGCAGATTTCCAAGGAAAATAATAAAGAATTAGGTTACTATTCATTGATTTGACCTTAGGATTATCTAACCTAATTAATTAATTCATAAATTAAATAGAAAATGGCATTTTGGTAATTTTGGCAAAGGGCATAATGGGAAAATGGCCAAATTTTCGTGGCTATATAAGGGCATTGCCAGCAGCCCATTTTTCCATTCATTTTCTCTCTTGAAGTGCCGAAACTCTGCCCGTTTGCTCGCCTGACGAGCTGCGGAAACCTTGCCAGAACACTGCAGGAACCAGGAAACGATCTGGGAAGGCTAAGCCCTCAAGGAACCTGCCTCTTTGCCACCATTTTCTGCCCTTTTCAAGCCTCTAAGGAAGTGGGTAACCTTAGTTTTACTCACCCCCTTAGTGGTGATTGTATGCTTACTTTGTTTTGATGATTTTGCAATATGTTAGAACTGGTATGCTAGGGTTAGGGAGATAATTCTGAAGGGTCCTGTGACCTAGACTAGCTAGGATTTTAAGGGTTGGAATATGTGTGAAAAAATCAAGAAGGGTCCATGAGAAAGGATGGCAAGAAACTACGAAAAACCAAAGAAGTATGTTGTTGTTCGCCCAAGTATCGCTGAGCGGCCTCATGAGTCGCTGAGCGATCTCATGAACTGCTGAGCGGCCTCTGTGAACCGCTGAGCGAAGGGTACCGCTGAGCGGCCGTATGCTTTGCTGAGCGGCTCCGGCTGAACTTAAAGACAAGGATGGAAAATGATTTTTGAAAACGTGGAGGAAACTCATGGAAACTGTCTTGGGCACATAGTCCAGCAACCAAAGCTTTAATTGATGTACTTGATGTATGTAACATGTAAGATGTATGTGGAACATTGCGTGTAGAATGATTATGTTTAGAAATGGTTGTGGTATCATGCATCATGAGAACTAGAGGTTAATCACGTAAAGCTTGAAGCTCATAATTGAACGTTAGGGAACAAGCATGTAGTTATATGATAGTAGGCATTTCTCTTGGCGGACACGCCCCTCACTAGTCCCCAACGAGGGTGGATTGGCTAATGATGATGAAAGAAAAGAAAGGAAGAAAGCAAGAAAAGATGAATGTGAAAGGGTGACGTCACACCTAAAGTTATGAGAATGATGATGTGTGAGTCCAACGCTTGGTTGCGTCGCAAGGGCCAACCCCCGCCTCCTACCTAGTGGAGGTTAGCCCACTTGATTGGCGGCGATGGACACTAGACCCCATCGGTGGTTAGCAACCACTCTGGTGTGAGCGCAGCTGGGTCGTCGTCAAGTTGGGAACAGAAGTGGTTGTAGTCGTTTGGCCACGGCTACATGGGCGAAGGACTAGAGGAAAAGCATTAACACGGGCAAGCTGATATGCGCAAGAAAAAGAATGAGCAGACGCTAACCCTGGTAAGCCGGTATGTGTAAGAAAAAGAATGAGAAGACGCTAACCCAGGTAAGCCGGTATGCGTAAGGAAAGGAAAGAAGGACGCTAACCCGGGCAAGCCGGTACACGTAAGAGAACCCCATGCATAAAGTATAAAATGAATGATAAAGCAATGCTATGATGAATGAGTATGTAATGTATGAGTATATGATAATATATATGAGCATGTGTATGAAGTAAATACCGTCAAGAGAACGCTCGAGACGGCTATATATGTACGCGAGAAAAGTTAACAATCACGAGAACTTAGATAAGCAAGACTAGTTCCCCAGTCACCTAGTAACGTAGATAAAGCCGTTCAGGACCTTAGGCCAGATAATAATCAGTAGGATGTTAGTATGCATGTTCACTTAGAAACACCTGAGCGGCCTGGTTGATAAGTGAGAAAAAAGAGATCCCTTACGCTAAGGTTAACCACTGAGGACGACTGTTCTCACCCCCACTCGCTTATGCTTCCAGGAGCAGGCGAAGATTATGAGGGCTACGAGGAGCCATATGAGGAGGTACCTGCGGAGCAGGGATGGCCCAAGGGCAAATAGATAGAAGACCTTTCTTTTTGATATGTATTTTGATGTATTGGACTTGTATATGTAAACTATTATGATATTCTGTTATTTGTAATCTATGATGGACCATACACGTGTATGTAATTATTTATGCCAGTAATGATTATTCCTGTTAAGCTTCAACTCTATCGTTTGTATTATATGCTTTGATTCATGCATGGCTCATACTTTGCAAATAAAGTGACAAGCAGAAAAGTTTTTAAAATGGTCCATATTTTCCTTAACCTGGTATTTTTGAAAGATAATAAAGGACTATGAGTAATCCCACCAAACGAACAACAACCTAGTGAGCTTTGTGTACTACTCGAGGGTATGCAGTTAGCTAGGGTGTTACAGTTGGTATCAGAGCAGTTTACTCCTACGTGAGCCTATGGACTNTGTGTATGTAATTATTTATGCCAGTAATGATTATTCCTGTTAAGCTTCAACTCTATCGTTTGTATTATATGCTTTGATTCATGCATGGCTCATACATTGCAAATAAAGTGACAAGCAGAAAAGTTTTTAAAATGGTCCATATTTTCCTTAACCTGGTATTTTTGAAAGATAATAAAGGACTATGAGTAATCCCACCAAACGAACAACAACCTAGTGAGCTTTGTGTACTACTCGAGGGTATGCAGTTAGCTAGGGTGTTACAGTTGGTATCAGAGTAGTTTACTCCTACGTGAGCCTATGGACTGAGTTGCACTATGCTTCCGGGCATGATTGACGGTGTAGGTCTTTGCTAAGTGGTATGTGCTAAGTTCATGTGTACCCACCTTTCTTGAGACTGATCACCTCGAAATTGTGCAGGTACGACAGATTAAGCATGCCGCCTCGTAGAGACTATACACAGCGGACGATGGAGCCGGCAGAATTTGCTGACATCCTTCGTGAAATGGCCCAAGCCACTCAGGCTCAGGCCCAAGCCACTCAAGCCGAAGCACAGGCAACGAATCAGATGGCAGCAGCTGCAATGCATCGGAATCCGGCCCCAACAGCTGAAGAGGCAGAAGCAAAAAAGTTTGCTGAGTTTGGAAGAGCAAACCCCCCGACTTTTGAAGGGTTGATGGACCCAGAACTCCTTCATAACTGGATAGCAGAAACGGAACAGGTTTTTGAAGATGTCCCCTGTATAGAGGTGCAGAAAGCTCGATTCGCTACAAGGAAGTTGCGAGGTGCGGCTAGAACCTGGTGGAACACCACCAGACCTCTTTTAGAACAGCAGGGAGGTCCTGTCACATGGGAGCGATTTACCACTGCTCTCTTGAACAAGTATTTCCCTAAGGGGCTGAGGGACCAGAAAGAAGTTGAGTTTATGGAGCTGCAACAGGGGGACATGACCGTGGCTGAATACACGTCCACCTTTGAGAGGTTGTGCCACTACTCCTCTACATATCAGTTGCTCCCCAATGAAGCGTGGAAATGTGAAAAGTTTCAGAGGAGACTGAAGGAAGAGCTTCAGATGGCCATTAACCATTGGGACATCCAGGATTATGCCCTTTTGGTCAGTAAGTGTATGACGCTAGAGGAATCGGCCAGGAATTAGGACTGCCAGGAACAAGAGGAAGATGGAGGAGAAAGGGAGCTCCTTCCAAGCACAGCGACAGAAGGGACCATTTCAGGCTCCGTTCTCTGGCAGAGGTAGAGGACAGTTTCTCCCACAACCGCAACAGTGGACGGTGAGACCGCAGGGTCCGAGGGGACCAGGATTTGTCAGACCCCCGCAACAGATGGTCAGGCCTCAGCAGCCAGCAGTCAGGCCACCGCAACCGAGTGGTGTTCCATGGAGCTCTGGGCAAGACCCCCGAGGAGTTGCACCAGGTCAGGCGCTCAGGCTACCGTGCCCGAAATGTGGGAGGCTCCACCCGGGAGAATGCTATGCGGGGCAGAATGTATATTTCAGATGTGGGAAGGGAGGCCACATTGCTAAGTATTGTCCAACGACTCAACCGCTCGCCCAGCAACAACGACGGGTCTTCACGATGTCCGGGGAGGAGGCCGATGATGCCAAAGGTTTGATTATGGGTAAGTGCACTATGTTGGGTACTACTTTGACTGTATTGTATGATTCGGGGGCATCACATTCCTTTATTTCCCATGATAGTGTCAGGAAGCTGAACCTATCGTCCGTGGCATTACCCTATATGCTGAGGGTATCTACCCCTACCGCTCCACCAGTTGAGACTTGTCAAGTATGTCTCCAGTGCCCACTTCAGTTACAGGATCGAATGTTCGTGGCTAATCTTATCTGCTTACCCTTAGTGGGCTTGGATGTTATTCTAGGAATGGATTGGTTACGCGACAACCAGGTAATCTTGGATTGCGCGAAGAAACTAGTAACCCTCCCTTTCGTGGTTCCAACCACACCACCCTCTAAGGAAGAATCAGTCGTTTTGTACTGCTGTCCGTTGGAGAACCAGAGCTTCATCTTCCTGGCTTCGTCAGAAGTGGAGGCAAAGCAGGACGTGATGCATATTCCGGTGGTGAGTGAGTACCCGGATGTATTCCCAGATGACATTCCGGAGTTTCCCCCGAAGAGAGAAGTGGAATTCTCTATTAGCTTGGTTTCGGGAGCTGGACCAATCTCGATGGCGCCATACCGCATGTCTACGATAGAGCTACAGGAGCTGAAAAAGCAACTGGAGGAGCTATTGGACAAGTGGTTCATTCGGCCTAGTGCGTCACCATGGGGAGCTCCAGTGTTGTTCGTGAAGAAGAAGGATGGGTCGATGCGACTGTGCATTGACTATTGGCAACTGAATAAGGTCACGATCAAGAACAAGTACCCATTGCCGAGGATAGATGATCTGATGGATCAACTCATAGGAGCCAAGGTTTTCTCAAGGATT